>JAVCKT010096569.1:2586-12877 GCA_032273925.1 Rhynchotus rufescens | reverse complement strand
TTTGTAGTTGGTTGCTTTGACTGATTTAGATCTAATAGTTCCTCCAAAATGAACAGCTTGGAAGTCTTAATATGTTTTCATGTCAGTTCAGAGAAGAACATTAACAATGATTCTTTCATTACAACTCTTTTGTCAGCCCCCAAAATGAATGAAAGCAGATATTCTCTGTTCCCCTCTACATCTGCGTTAAACTATATGCCTATACAAAAGCCCTGCTAAGGTTCATAATCTATCAATGTATTTGGATTTGAGAAGTAGTTCAGATTCTTTTTGTGTTCAGTTTTCTCTTCAGTTAAGCTCACTTCAGTGTTAAATAGTAATGCTGAATCCAAATTTTCCTTAGATTTTGTCCATTTCTACAGCTTTGGTTAGCCACTGTTTTTGGGGAGGAGTAGTATTAACTGCTTGTTTGGGCCATGACATGCTTAATTAATAACTTTCTCAGTAAATTCACATGAAATACATTTTGTTTTCAAAATCTCAGTTAGATTTAGATTTATTATTTTTGCTTTAAATCTCCTGATCATCTATCCAGTTCAAAATTGTATGTAATACTCAGTAATGCCCATGAGGAGGCTTTTAAGCCTTCTTAAGTGTGCCCTTGTTTTTGCGGTTCTCTGTATTTCACTGCATATCTCATTTTAAGAATTAAGTACATACCTTCTTTGATTCACTTTGGCACTGAGACATTGTTTCATACTACATTTGATTACAACTCAATCATTATGAGTTAATTTTCCATCATCTCTAAATTAATTAGTATGATTTTATTATGCATCTGTCACTGTATATTAAGCTATACTGTTTTACTTCCTTTTATCTGGGTTTCACTAGTTGTCCTCTGCACTGCCTTCTGCGCCTTAGGTCTGAATCAATTTCAAAAGCTCTGAATGAAAAACGTGGCTTGAGATTACAGGTTGTTGCCTCTTAGCACTTCTCTTCTACACGTGTCTATTGATTTCACGTTGTATAGTAGTCATAATATTTGATCTTAATGTAAACACCTATCAGTTTTTTTTGTTTTTGTTTTTATAATTTGAAAGAGACCATTGTTTAGATTACCTATAAGACTAAGAGTTGGTCTTTCCAGTTTTATATTTTTTTCATTGTAGTTCTGGTTTAATTTCCCTCTTCTAGGCTCATGTCCCATCACTTTACTTACCTTTATGATTGAATCAGGTCACATTTGTTTAGATTAAGTCATATCATGAAAGTTATTTGTTCCATAATTATTTTGATCACAGTGCATTTATCCAAGTTTTGCAACAATTAATCTTCAGTTATTTTTATTTTAAATATGGATTCTGTAGTAGCATTTCATATGCTTTCAGAGCTGATTAGCTGATTCCATTTATATATTTCATAGAAAAGATGTAAGATCAGTATCTGCTAATCCTTTCATTTTACTGTTCATAGCTGTAGTTTTAGCATATAATTATATATTGTATATACATATATTTTAGTTATGCGAGTAGGTTATACTTCCTTTGTCTCAAGGAATTTAGGCAACATGATGGATTTTGCTTCTAAATGTTCATTGTGACATTGGAATGAACTAGTGGTTTAGGTTTCGTCTGTCCTCATCTTATGGAACACTTAGACTCCTGGTTGTAGGAGTGTTACTTCTGTGGGTTTATACCATGCAGTCCAAAATATACATACAACCTAGAGTATATTATGAAGCAGTATTTTAAGATTCCTTTAAAATCATTTAAAACTATTATATCTAACTTCATATTTTACACGGTAGGTACCTGAGGGCAGAATTTAGTTCTTCCTTGAAATTCAAGTATCAGAACATTAGTTTTATGGCTACAGTAGGAGGTATGGGGAAGCACTGGAACGATGTTTCCAATAATAATATTTTGTGCAATTTGATAATTTTTACAATTTTAAACTATACCATTTTAATGGTTTTAGATTTTTGAGTTCAATAGCCTTGGGATCATTAGTTTAAGTTAAGATAGTTTTCATTAATGAGGTGTGAATTATTTGCCAGCCTGATTGCAATTATTAACAGCCTGGTTTCCTCCGTTTTTTTTCCCAAATACAAATGAGTCTGCTTGGTGTGCTATACCCCTTTCACATGCTCATGTTATCAAAATGCTGCCACTTCAACAGGTAAGCCAAACTGTATCTATATGGAAGGTTATATCAATAATCAAAGTGCAAATCGCAAAATTTTTATCTTCAGACATTTATGTTGTACATTGTGCTCAGAAACAAAACCTATGCCTTTGTATTACTCGCATTTGTGAAAAGATGTTAAACGTTTCAGATATCCCACAGAAATTCCATCAATTTCCAACTTCTGTTGGTTTTCATATTAATTATTCCATATTAATTATGTCAAATTCTACTTGGAATACAAAGTTGGGCATTCATAGATGAGAAGGCTTATGACAGAGTTGAAGGATTGTACACCAAAGTAATTGCCCCAATCTTTAATTTGTGAGATTGTCTTGAGCAGCATTTGAAACACTGCAATTTCAATGTGTGCTTCAGTTTTGGGAGTGGCAAAGTATGGTTTCAAATACTGGGAAGACAGAAGAGAAGTCTGCCTAGTCATACTGGCTGAAGAGGAAATACCTACGGTGAGGCAAAGTTGGGGCTAATGCACAAAATGCACCTCAGATGCATATTTGCTTTTTCTCTACCTGTACTTAACAGCAACTTAATGCATCACTTTTCTTGCACATATAGTGACACCAGTTTAGAATTTTTAATAAAACCTAATGTAAAGAATCAAAATAAGAGCACCAAATATTAAAATAACTATATCATATGCAATACTGAGGCACATAGAATGTAAGCCAGAGCATGTAGAATTGTTGTTTTGCTGCTTGACTGTTTTGTTGTCACACTATTTTTATACAGCTATATAAGCAAGAACTTAGAAGGAAATAATTTCATTACCAATGACACTTTGAATTACACTTTTTAAAACTTTTCTATTTAACCTGCCTCCTGAATTTATGAGATACTGAATGTAGTTAGGGAGATAATTTGAAGTAATGCTATGGACTTAATGCAAAGGCAGTAGCAAAGCAGTAGATCAGTGTGACCCTCTGTAATGAGCTAAAAAGATATGAAGCACTTGTGAGTTATCAAAGTAAAATTCTTTTTTTTACACTGAAATACTTTCCTGTGGGTCCTTCAGTGCAGTGCTATGTCACTAGCCACATTCAGTCTTTAGTGTCTTAGTTCAGCCTGTACCTGATTCCTGGTGGTTACAAATAGATGTAAGTTGGGAGGGACTTTACCTCCAGACCCTGAATAAAATTGGATAGATTAAAATATCTGCAGAATTTAGCAGTTCAGACTTAACCTTGTATACTAAAAAGCTTTCTGCAGAAATGTTGTTGCAAGTATTTACTCAAATGATAATTCTATCCTTATCTCATATTTACTATTATAAAACTTCTGTGTGAAGTTTCACTTCATGCCATTTATTTTTGATTATAATTTGATGATGAAAATGTCAACAAAATTAAATCAAATCAAGGTACTTTCTCTAGCTGGAATACACATATAATAAAGTTCTTATTTTTATTACAGTTTTCTGTCGCAAGATGAGTCTTACCATCTCACATATCATGTTCTGCTTGCCAAGTGACTCCTCTGTCATTTAGTAGTTATGATATTTATGAGCATATAAACTTTGCACAAAGCTGGCCTCTAGTTTGCATCCTGATAAACTGTTGTACTGTTTGGCAGTAGTAACAGAAATTTTGTAGAAGGAAAGAGAATGCCTTACTGCTATCCCTCTAGCTCATCAGGCTGCCCTCCTTTTTATTCCCATTGGCTGGTATTTATAAAATGCAACGGTGTAATGTTTCTGAAGTGCTTTAGTTGTCAGCATACTTGAAATCGGTTGTTCCATCTGTTCCTCTTGATTCAATTTGTCTTCAGCTTTGCCTTGCTCCAGTCCTTGTGTATGGGTTCATTTAAAAATAACAATAGTGCACCAGAACATGGATTAGAGAATAGATGTTAGATTTTCATTAGAATAATACTTTCCTTCCTTTCTATTGTGATCTATGAAGGAAGAAAAAAACTTCATGATTTTAAGAATATTCTGTTGAAATGTGTCCATAATTGTGATTGTTTGAGGAGCAAAGGAACTATCTAAACATAGCATGATTGCTCATATTGCACTTTTGCCCCAAAATGTCTATCAGCATTGAGACTCAGTCATTGAGACTCTCCAAATCTGATTTTAGCCATGATACTTTTGGCTTAGAGTATTGAGCAGGTCCCAAGTAGTACTGTCTTAGCTATAAGAGACCAGCTAGTTTCTACTTAAAATAAATAGTTTGTGGTTAATAGTATAAAGCTTTTAAAAATGATATAACAAAGGTGGGGAGTCAGCAGTGGGAAGGAAAGCAGGAGGCTTCTATGAGCCAGCAGGAGACACCAAGATGTGAAATCAATTTTCATCTTGGCTTCAGTTTCTGCAAATGAATTGCAGGCTTCGTTTAATGAGCCCTTTCTGAAACCTGAAGGTTCCCCAGCTTAGATGGAACGAGGAGGCTTTCTCACACCACGACAATGTCCTATTCTTAACCTTCTTTTGTAAGCTATTACTTTTCTGGATGAAAGTCCATACAGGAAAAATGAAACGTACAGCTCCTTGCACACACAATGATTCCACTGACTTATTCATTGAACTAATGATTCAATTAGAGGAACATTTTTCTTTCTCAGGTGTGAAATTCCATGTGAGTTGAAAGGGAGTCTTAAAAAGTAGAAATGTATGCAATTATATTTGAAATACGTCAGATAATTGTCATTTCTCAATAATGAATTAATTAGTATAGTAATATTTTTCATATGCAAACTATAATTGCTTTCCTCTGAGGATGTCAGAATGATACAAACAGTACTTAATTAGGCCTCTAAACACCCATTTGAAGTAATCATTGTCTGTCTCTGCTCATAGGAAAGTGAGGTACCAAGAGGTGGAATGACACTCCTGTTAATACACACTGAGTTATTGGAAGAACCAAGTCTGAGTTTTGTTTTTTTTTCCTTAGAACAAAAGATGCTTTCATTTGAAATGGCTAGTTAAAAATAAGAAAACAAAAGAGAATAAAAATCCAGTCCTCATCGAGATTATACTATGCATTTCTTCTATTAAAAGAAAGAAGACTTTATTGGGCTATATATGACTTTTTCTTCCAAGCTTCAGACAAACTTAAGTTGAATAGCCCTACAAGCAGATCCTAAAAAGAAATAAGTAACCACAGAACCAAACGGTACTCTCAACCCAAGTCGCTAAGCCCTTCCTCATACCTATAAAAATATTCATTTAAGAGGTTCTGATGGACATTTTTTTTTGCACACTTTTTCTTTTAAGTAAGAAGACGTTATTTGATTTATTTCTTTGTCATGTTGCCCTGGCATATATTTGAATACTGATGACCTTGAAAATACGGCTTATTAATTTTACTATAATGAAAAATAAAATTGAATTCAAAGTTGCTCTAATAGGACCAGTGACCAAGTACATGAGTAGCAAAAGTCCTTCAGTCATAAAATGGTTTATTTTATACCAGCTATATAAATTATATTGTATTTGCTTAATATTAGTAATAACATTCAGTCAATTTCAATTATAATTTTGTACACATCCAGGAAATTTATCCAGTCTTTCACTAATAAGATAGCTGCCCAATGATAACAAAAAAAAAAAAAAAAAGCCTAGAAGCTGCATCTGAATATCATCATTTTTCAGGATGACTAATTAAGACACCTTATTTCCTAATTACCAATGAGATTCTGCCTGGCTAATGCCTTTGCCTTACACGTAGTATTCCTGCTTGGTTTTTGCTAGGTCTTCGCTGAGATGAGCAGTCCCTGAAGAGCTCTGAAGAGCTTGCTTGTACTTCAGCCTTTTTTTTTTTTTTTTTTTAATTAAAGTTGTCTCTTGGATCTGCTATGGCAAATGTTTTAAATATATTTTTTAAACTTCATAAAATAACCACTATCTGAAAAAAAAGATATTTTTATTATAAAGATTTATTTTCTAGTTATAGAACTCTATATCTCCTTATAAGAGAGTCCGTATTAATTTTTATGTCCATCTTCCAAAAAATATAGACATCATTCTTAATCTTCCAAGCCAAGTGAACATAGAAGTATAACTGGGAGAGAATACAGAGAGACTCCTTTCAACATAGCAGCTATACAAGTGCTAAATTTTACATAGACTGGTGTGTAGTGAATATGAAAGTGTATGCAGGTCCTTCTACTTGAGAATAGAAATGATGCAGGATGCTTTGGTGTTTATATATTCCATGACTTGTGTTAGGAAACCATTAGGAAATCAGGATTCCTTGGAATATCTTCAACACTGACAATTAATTACATTTAAAGTACTGTAGGAGCTCACATAAGAGCTGTTCTTGTTTTTTTCTCAATCATCTCTCCTGTAATTTAAGATGGCAGTTAAAAATACATATAAAGTCAAAATTCTAGAGTCTACGTGGCCCTACTGGTTCTCCAGCTGATGTCAGTAATAACCTGTTACACAAATCTGAATGACAGGAAGTGACTTTGTTTTACAGATATGCTTCATAGTATTGCTTATTGTAGTTTATAATTTGCTATAATTTTTTTCCATCTAAAATAAATCTGTCTTTGGTTTGCTGATGAAGATTTCCATTTTATTTCAAATAATTCATAGCTTAAATTTCCAGGAGAACTGAAATAGTCTATATCATTACTAACTCTTCAAAGCTGTTCAACTCCTTGCTTATACAGTTCTAACTCTCAATGGTGATGATGATGATAAATACATGGTGTATCTGACCTCGGGGCCAGTGGACTTCGTGTCATTCTCTGATGTTTTCAGTTTGGTCCATAAACACTAGGCTTTGTTTTATACAGTGACTGTTAACTCTGGATGCCCCTTTATCTAGATATTCAAACAAAGGTGCTTGAATTCCATTTTACAGAGAACTTTGGCAACATGGGTCCAATAATTTTCTGTGCACAGAACTCCCGTAAATATTGACTTTAATAGTATTATCAGTTTTGAAAAACTTGAGGAGTGAATCTTTAGAAAGAAAGGAAGCTAAGTCTTAAATATCCACATATTTGTTGTAAGTATGCACTGTCTGAATTTCTTGTGTCTGAAGTTAGGAGTTACTTAAACTTTGATTTCCTAATCCTACTGCTATTGCAGTCAGTAATTCATTTTTCCCCTTCCTCTTTTTTTTTCTTTTTCCTTTGTACTGAGTCCAGATTGAAATCTTTCTCTTCATATCTCGGCAGACTGTTCTAGGCTTCTCTAGCAGTTTAAGGCTTTTTTCCTTTAATGCACTTTTATTTCTTACCTTCTCAAAAACCAATCTAGGGTTATTCGCTATCAGTAGGAAGTGCTGTCACTAATGCTCATCCTAAGGGCTTCTAAACTCTGTGCTATTTAAGTCTGTACTAATGTATTTCATTACATCTTGCATAAGATGTGGAAATCTTTTGATTTGTTTTTTAGTTTTAAAAGAGGACAAACAGTCACAGCAAAAGTCAGTGAACACACTGGCAGTATTTTTCACTGGAAGAAATCAAATGATGAGAGGGATCTAGATTTTTATAATGACATTGTTTAATTACATATTTTGAGATAAAAAACCTCAGAAACATGAGTGTGAAAGTGAGATCTCTGAATTTTCTTAATAATTCAATGTTTATAGGAAATTCAAATCGTGAAGAGTATGAACAAGTGTTCTGGAACTGGGTAATATAAAGTGCAATGTATTTTGATTACCATTTATAATAATTTCCAGCTTACAATAATTAGAAAGGCAAGCGGATCACGTTTGCACATCTCTTTGAAATCAAAGTAACCAGTAAAGCTATAGACTTCTGCCTTTAACAATTTCAGAAGCATTTTCTGGTTCTAGAAAGGCAGTAGATTTTGGTGTGTAGGTTTTAGTTTCCCCTGCCAGTGTTCTCAGTGGAGTCACAACGTACCATGCTTCTCTGTCTTAAGACAGCGAAGAACATCGTCGTGTTCTCTCTGTCTTAAGATACGTATGGGCTAGATGGCTTCAGATCAACCACCTAATGGCACTGGAGAAATTAATAGAAAGAAAGGCCTGGCAACTGCTTACTCGAGAGAAAGCAAGTTAAAAGCTGAAGTCATCCTTCCTAAGGAACACTGGTCATCTTAAATGTTAACAAAAGACAAACAAATACACCTGGAAACAAACAAACAAAAAGGTCAAAATTAGTAGCAGAGCTCATTTTAAAGGACTTCAAAGCAAAAATATTTTTTTCTTCCTTTAGCTTTGAATTTCATTTGCATCCATTCCATTTGCAACAAAGAATACTGGAAGGAAAAAATACAGAAATACAGGCAGGAAGTTAAAAAAAAAAAAAAAAAAAGATTGAGAGGTCAGATAAATGAATCTAATTTCAAAGATTATAAAAGTAATGTTCCCACTTTCAGACTACATTCAAACCTCTGGAAGAGAGAGAGAAAAAAAAAAAAAAAAAAAAAAAGAGGAAATAAAAAAAAGAAAGAGAAACCACTGACCTTTATTGAACTGTTTTTGCTGAATGAAAGATTAGATTCTGTCCAGGAGGTTTGGTGAAAATGGACAGAATTTACTGAGAGGGTATTTTGAGCTGGCTTTGCTGATGGGGAATGGCTCAACTTCAAATAAGTCATTCTTACCTTTCATGTAGTCTAACTTAAGAATTTGTAGCATTGCAGCATTATGTGTTTGAAATGAGGCCAATGAAAAGATATAGTCCAGAGTTAGAAAGGTGTACTACTGAACTGACTTAAATTAATGGTTCAGTTCTAGATAAAAGAATTGAAACTCAAATATTTAGCTTATATTTTGTCACATTTTAAAAGATCTACTTTTTCTCTACAATGGAATTGTCATTTCAGTACAACAGTGAGATGGCAAAATAATTCGTTTTAGAACAGTAATTCCTATAAACAAAATATTTCCAATAAAATATTACTGACTGTATGGGCCTGACCTCTCTTGGGACATAAGTGAAATAACAGCTCTATGTCCCAAAGTGAACCATGCAGGCAGTTGATAAAGGACAGAATATCTAATCGCCCAAAGGAGAACTTTTGTTCCCAAAACAATTCTGCCATCTCTAGGTTCTCCAGTGTCAATAGAATCCTTATAAAATGCTTATAAACCTTTATTAAAAATAATAATAAAAAAATGAACCTAGGAAATAAATCTTGTAACTCTCTGTAGTAGAAATCTTAAATCCAGTAGAATAACTTTTTTTTTGTATTCCAATACAATTTTATTTCCTATCTAACTGTTATATAACCTCTGATTCCTCTTTCATCTCATATCCAAATGACACTTCCTTCATCACATCTGCTAAGATACTGCTCTTTTCCAGTGCTCCTATCCACTCTTTTCTCTCTAATCACCTAATTAACTATAGCCAGATTAAGCAGCCGTGCCCAATCCTGTGTGCATTCTCTCTTTTTTCCTTTCTGTCAGATCTGGTAAAACCAAGGACTGCGACCTTGGAACCCTCATATTTAGAGCAGTCTAATAATAATAAGGTAAAATACAGTCTCTCTTTGCAGATCCTTTCACTTTTACAGCCTTAGGCTACTGTTCATTTAAGACTACAACTGTAACAGTTCAAAATTATCTCACAAGGTTTAGCACATTTATGACTGCATGTCATGGAATTATCTAGATTATAACAATGCAAAGAGAATATTGAAACCAAGGGCCTTTTAGCCTAGATCATACCAATTATTTTATTTACAGTGTAGTACCATGAAAATCAGTTCAATGGAAATGAGAGCAAGTTGCAACCTAAAACTAGGAACCAATAAAAAGGGATCATTTTTCCTGATCGTTTCATATATGTTGGCAGTGTTGGTATTTCACATATTACAGTTTCATTTAAAATGTACCTGAAAACCAGTTGTGTTTTGAAGTGTGCATATATTTTTTACATTAATGTGTTTTTATGAAGTACTTTAGGAGATGAAAATATATATATATATATATATGCAAGAGACTGTTATCATTCTTAAAGTAGCTATATTGCACCTGTCATCTTATGGGCAGTGTCATTCTGGAACTGAACTTCTTTAAGGTGAGGTAACTTTACCTGCTTACCCAGAACTTTACTAAATGCCTGTGCTTTCGTCTTTCCCAGCTAAGGCACTGACAGGATTTTTAGTTTTTGTTGTTGTTTGTTTTTTGTTTTGCTACATGCATGTGCCTAAACTATATTGAGCTTCATTTTTTTTAAAGATAGCTTGACTAATCCTTAATATTGT
>JAVCKT010096567.1:1375-12880 GCA_032273925.1 Rhynchotus rufescens | reverse complement strand
AAAATCTTACAACGATGTGCTTAGCACTTCCCCCTTGTTACTATCTGGAGCGTAGTAGAGTATGAAGGTCATAATTTGATATGAATGTATCTTATTCTGTCTTAAAAGGCATTTTCAGAAAGGTTTATTTTTGTGTGCTTGTGAAACAGAAATCCTTGAACTATTGTAATTTAGGCAAATCTGCATTGGTGTGAACTGTGCCCTGGAAAATGCTCAAGTGCTATCGGCAGGCTAACACATGTTCACAACTTTTCAAGCATTCGTGGAGAAGAGCGTAAGTTTGTTTCATTCCTCTTCATAAATTAAAGCTCATGGACCCCAGGAATGACCTGAGAGACTCTCGGAGCCACTGGTGAAAGTGAGAAGGATGGAGGGAGCTCCGGGTGCATCGTGCAGATGTGGGTCTGTGTCTGTCAGGCTTGGGAGGGAAGGGAGGCAGTGGTGAGGAGCTGGACCCACTTGCAAGAGGTTTCCAGTGTTAGCCATGCAGAATACCTAAGCCTACCAGATGGCAGTAGGATGAAAGGAGGTTTGCACAACTCACATATATCAGAACAAAGGTCATGCTACAGGTTGTCCCAGAGACAACTGCAATTGCATTAGCAGTGCTGAGCTTGACATTAAATGTCACGTTCAATTGCAGCTTATTTAAGGTGATGCCTGTGGTTGTAGGAGTGGTGAAAAGGCAGATGAAGGCTTTATCTAATCACAGCTGGGAGATCAGTAGGAGTTTGGCCAAACACTGCTGAAAGGGATAGAGAAAAATATATCCGCACCTTTGTGTGAGTAAACTAAGCTTTTCTACCTGAATATTTGCTTTAGTTTCTCTCTCTCTTCGTTTATGTTGTTATAACATAAAGACATAGTCTCAAAGGAGAATAAAACACTTCTAAACCTGGTCCACGGGGGACGGTGTGTGTTTGTGGGGGGTTTGTTTGTTTTGTTTTGTTTTTCCCCCTGAGGATGTAGGAACAAAGAGGGTAGAGAGGAAGGGGACCATGTTTATATTCTATGCAAGGAACCTCTTATTTGCTGTTTGCACTCGAAGAGGATTCTGCCTGCATCAATTGCAGCAGCAGTTGCGTGTGGCATGCGTAACGGCTAAAGTGGCTAAAAGCCACTTGTCCTTGTGTGTATTTTGGCACCTGATATCCTTGTTCTTTTGACTTACAGCTCTTCACCATTCCAGGTTGTTGTGTTTCTAAGGATTACTGAGAAATAAAAAAGTATAATTCTGTATACCTTCCATTGATATTGGGTACCTTGCAAATCTACTGTGCACTAGATATTCCCACATGCAGGAGATGTGTTTGGGTGTCCATTAGTTTTTTCTACAAAACTGCTCGTAGAAAACCTGGACAAACATAGAAAAAAAAGATCTCTCTAATTGCTCTTGGACAAACTTTGCAATGAGAGAGAACATTTCTATGAGCAGGAGTTAGCTCTAGGTGAAGATCTGCTGCACCATCCTAGGCCTCTCATCACTGATCAATTTGTCAAAGCTCTGAGACTTTCATGACAAGCTGAGGCAGGATAACTTGACATTTCTCTCCTTATTTTGTCTCTCATTAAATGTCAATGTGAGAAGTGGATGGATTGTACAAAGACAAAGATCAGCCTTGATGGCTCATTTTGAAGCCTGTAGTTTTGTAGTGCTGGTGGTTGAACAGTTGTGTGTTACATCCTCCCACCGGAGAGGACTGTAATTCCGTGTTACTCATGTAGGTGAGAGTCACCCTACTTGCAGCGCAGGTGCCTTTAAGAGTGCCCAAGTTCTGTTTTGAAATTGGGGAACTGGGCAATTGTACATGACCAGCATAGATTTAGGAGCATCATTACTGCTGTTTCTGCTGATGTACTGATGAAAGAGTGCAATGTGGAAAAAGCTTTCATTATACTAGATACTAAAAAGACACCTAATAAATTATGTGCCCCAAAGAACTCGCAACCTGAACTTCAGATGAAACACCCCAGGAGACAAGACCAACAAAGATAGCGGGGAACACAGGGTCGAAGTGACACTGGTAACAGCTGTGAATCCAAAAATTTCCTGTAGCAGTGGTCTCGGTAGCAACAGGTGCTGCAAAACTAACTGATGCCAGATGTTAACAGGCTATGAGGAATCAAGAAGAGGCAGGTTATTAAAAAGTGCAGGTTGTTTTTGCTTTATTTATTTGCCTTTTTTTTTTTTTTTTTGATAGAAATAGAATGTCACTTATAGGAAAGTGTAAGGCTCTGGAAATGTCCCGTGGCAAATATGTGTCACTGGGGGAGAGAAATCTGAAATACAGCAAAGAAAATCTGTTGATCCTAAGGTACTGCAGTGTAAAAATGGTAAATGTTTGATCCTATACAAAAGATAGGTATAAATAAATAATAAAGGTATAATAAAAGTTACCATTTGCTTTTCCACTGCAGCACTATGACTTCTCTCCAAGTTTTTCAGGCTTTCCTAGGGCTGGATAAGCAGCTAAGGGCTGCGCTGTTCTGGAAGTGTGAGTGAAACCCGTGTGGTAACTGCAGGCTGAGAGAGAGCAGGGGACACATTCGGAAGCCCCACGAGATCTCTGTGCTGAGACACATAAAACAGAAGTGTAGAGATTCCAACATACATGCATACATGTGGTTATGGTATGTCTATTCGGGGCTTGTCTTTGGCAGAATTCCTGGCAGGAATGTCGGAGGCACGAGCCCTTGCAGGTGCGAGCCAGCTATTGCTGGCAGTGCAGGTCGCCACCTCGAGAGCCAGGAATCAGGAGTGTGGTGGTTCACTCTCATGGCAGCATTTTGGGTAGAGTTCATTTGAATGATGAAAAGTGAAGATGTCCTTGAAATCATTTGCAGATCAATGAAATATCATGCTATAAGGTGGGCTTGTGCTGTACATGGTGGTATCTATTGGGAAATTAAGTTTGTTTTATGACTTGTTTGGGTTTTGAACAGGATTTTCCAAGAAACAGCTTTTTGTTCAAAAACATTTTTATAATTTATTAAAACTCTTCTCTACCAGAAGTGAAAACACTTTATTGCCATCCAATTCTAATTAGGGCTTAGTAAAGGCTTTTAAAGAAGAGTTCAGAGTAGATTGTGATATAAGAAGAAAGGAATGGTTTGAAACAGATGCTGTCATTCTCCAGGTTGTGAATTTAATTAATGAGTTAAAAGTGAGTTTAATGAGTTAAAAATGTTTGTTCCCTTGCCAGGCTGTAGCTGTGGGATTTGTTGCTTACCTTGCTGCCATCAGAAAAGAACACTAGTCTCCTCTCAACAGTCTGACTTCTATTATAGATGTTGGGTGCAGTTGCTAGAAGGAAGACAGATAACAGTAAACTCAAATTGCAGTAAGTAGATTATCTTTAATTTCACTTTTAAGGCTTATTAAAGAAGATTTGATTTTGGGACATAGCTCTGAACCACAAATAAATCTGTTTAAATCGCGGATGTTTGTGAGCTAACTGGTAATACAAAGTAGTGTGTTGGAATGTTTAAACAGAACTTTCTGGTTGGGGCTTGAGATTCTGCATTAGTTGTGGTGCCCCCACTTAATACTATTTAATATAGGACAATAACAAGTCCTGTGGTTCTTATTTGTACACATTATGCATGTCTGTCTCTAGTCTATATCTCCCCAGCCTAATACCCTTCCATAACAATGAGGCATTCAGTTCTGAAATACTAACTTGTAAATGTAAAACACTGATTTAAAGGCCAATCTGATCTAACAAGGAAAATAAATGCATCTGGTTGGTAAAATGTCAGCAACAACAAAAAAAAATGATGTGTATCTAAAATGGTTCAAAAATATATTTTCTCTTCACATTTTCAACTGTCTAATTCTACTCTTTGTTGGCGAGAATCCCATGAACAATATGTCTTTCTCGTAGCAGGAACATCTAATATTTTATAAGAATTTTAACTTGCTTATACTCAGTATGACTGTAGTGTTTTGTAAAATCTTTGATTAAGTTATTTTGGTAATGACAACCAATATCATTTTATGAAATTTTTGGATATGGAAGGAAGAGTTAGAAACAGGAACTTATATACAAACCAATAAGAAAGTAAAAATCCATTCCTGAATATGACTTGGTCTTAATTTTTTTTTTTTTTTTTTAAGGCAGGAGGGGGGATACTATGCAAGAAATTCTATGGAATTTCTGAGTAAAGAAGAAGAGAAACATTCCAAGGAGCAGGTGTAGTTGCTGAGAAGGGCAGTATATAAAATATTTCCTTTTCCATTCAAGCTCACACGTACCCCACTTCTTCCTGGCCAAGCTGTCAATGCCCACCGAGTGCACAGGCATTTAAAGAGCATTCTCTGTAACAAAAGAATTCCAGTGAAAATTGACAAAAACTCTTCTTTGAAGGCTATGTCTGTCTTGATAAGGGGCTGAATTTTTCCATATTATCCTGCTCTGCTCTTTCTAAGATAATTCTAGTGCATTCAAACAATAAACTTGAGGAACTAGAGGAATCTAGCACCTATTCTCCTTTCAACTGCACTAATGATGTTCTAGTGTAATTCCACTAATATGAGATGAATCGACTGCAAATTTTATATTTACCCATTAGAATGTTTTGTTGTTGCTGTTTTTCTCTATTCTTCTCTTTGTAGTTTATTGAAATGGGGTTTATAGATTAACTTTTTTGTCTCAGGTCAGAAACACATTACTGTTGACTTCAGTGGACACTAACATGGGCTAGCTGGGCATGTTTTGTGTCACTGAGTACTGAATAGTTTTACCAAAATCACTGAAGTTGTTCATCCAGAGAGGCAGTTTTAAAGCTGGCTAAATATGTAATTGGCCACTCTTATCGTTCTAGTATCTCAGTGCTGCTTTGTGTTCGAGCAATGTCCTCATTTCATGAATATGTATTTTTCCCTAATGCCTTGTAATACACTTGTAATTGCCTTTACCCGAGGAGTAGTAATTTTTCAAACTTTTTCGAATTTAACTTTTCTCTTTTCCTTGTATTCAGTGCATTTTCAGAAGTGTTCTTTTCATATCTTCAGCATTAAGAGAAATTGAAATTCAAGAGAGTATCCTTGCCATCTATTTTAGGTTACCTCAGGCATCTAATTAATGGTCACTAACATGACTCTAAAGCATGGAAATTTAGCTCCTAAAGTGGATTCAGTTAAATGCATCTAGAAGTTGATTTAGAGCATTTACATTATGTCAAAAGGCAAAATACTTCCTCTGGTTCACACACAACCAGATAACTTTATGTGGAGGTAAAGCTTTATTTTTTTAAACTTACTCCTTCAGTTAAAAAGTAGAAGATGTTGTATTGTGAGGAGGTGTATAAGGAAGGAAGGTGTATAATGTTCCTGCTGTATAAGGAACTAATAAACTAGTAACTCCAGCAGTACAAACAACTTGCATTTAAAGACCTTGTATTATCAAGTTATGCATGATTTGGATTTTATTATCCCTATTTTCTCCTTTGTATAAGAGTTTCATGAGATATAATGCACTAGCAAATAATGAACTTGTCAAAGTCTGCTAAGAATTTTTTGGAATTTTGTAGAAAAACTTAAGAGAATTTACAACTATTTTTTTAAAAAAATGCAATGTTTGCATCTTGAGTTGAGCTAGTATCACTTACAGGAAAAAGAGAGAAAGCCACCAGTATCATTTGCAGAAGACTGAGCAGCCATAAATGTTTTCTTGAAATATGGAAGAGCTTAAATAGTTTATTTTCTGCCGGTCTGTTCAGACCAGTGACTTTTGCAGTATATGCACGAGAAGGGTAAAACAATAATAATAATAATAAAAAAAAGATATTACTGATTATGATTCATAATAATATTCTTCTGTTTTCCTGATGGATTGAAAGACATATTCTAAAAGAGAATAAGCTGAAAAGTTAAAACATAATAAAAGTTTTTCAACTGTTTTTTATTTTTATTTTTATTATTTAGAATCTGCATAAACCCATTTAAAGATATTATGGTCAATGATGTTTCTTTACCATTTCAGATATATCATTGAGAAGCAGGAGAAAAAAGCTTTTTTGCTACTTCTTTAATTAAGCTAAGTATATTGAGAATAAATCTAGCAGATGAGGGAAACCAATTTCTTCCAAAAAAACATTTCTAAATATATAAACTTAATTTCATAATCAATGGTACACTATGCAAGCTTTGTGCAGTGTGAGAGCACTTTGTAGTGAGTTAATGTAAGCAGAATGCTGTAAGAATTTGAATAACAAATATAATAATTTCATTATTTTCCTACTAGATGATGCTACACCTAGATAGTGGCATTGCTGTGTTTTATCCCGTTGCTGCTAGGAAATGATAATCACAGGGTCTCTCCCCAGGAAAAGCCTTTCTGACATCCCCCTTGGACTCTGCCAAGGCGCACGAGTTTTGAATCACTGCTGAGAATGTGAATATTACTGCTGCTCCAAAGTGAAGCTGAAAGCTAAAAATCCTCTGAAATGGAGACAGAAAGTAGTGACGATAGAAGTTCTCAGCTCGCTGCGTTAGTGGGAGAGCACGTGAGCTAAAGAGCAGTCCTGAACCTGCTGCACTGGAGCTCCTCTCCCAGGAGGGTATCGCCTTAATTGTGTTTTTGTGCATGGCTCCTGTGTAGGAAGAATGAGACAGCTTTGTGTCATCATTGGGGTTTTAGGAAGATTTATCCCTGATGCTGCCTGGGTGTGAAGGCAAGGCACTGCAGGTGAGAGAGCAGCCTCTCATCTGACCTGTTCCTGAGTTCCTTCAAGACTAAAGAAGGAGCACTCTGACTGAGCCAGATCCCATAATCACACCCAGAACAGTGATTCTTCTCTTCTCTTTTAAAATGGGGGAGTTATGATACATTACTGCCTACTGATCCACTTCATGTTCTGGGTAGATGGTGAAAAAACCTCTTTAGCCCACAGTGATATCGGTGAATCACTCCTGTTTGACGGCAAAACCTTTGTAGTTGCATTTTTTTCCTAAAATGGTGATTGCAAGACTTTGTGACTGTAACACCCTAGAAAATGAGAATCCTCCTGACTCTTTCAGCATGTTTTATATAGTTTGACATGCCTGGATACCAGCATATCAGCCTCCAGCTGAGTCACCAACTGGAATGATCTAAGAATCCATGACTTTCACAAGCTTCCAGTCCTTTTGTCTCATTTTATAGTGAGATTGAGAGCCCTGAATGTCTCAATTTCAAGTTCTCCGTGCTCTCTTGTTATCTCGGGGAGTAACACATTTTAACAGCTCTAGAAATGAGGCTGCCTGTGTAGAGGTAACAGAAGGTAAGACCAGAAGTCTGCATTCCCTCCAAAGTAGGGCAGAAGGGTAGTGATGAGCAAGCTGAAAGGTGCCTCCAGGTGTGATTCTCCCAAGGCTTTCTGTGAAGATATTTTAGTAAAATATAAACTGCAGCTGAAATAGGAGTGTAGGGCAAAAATTCAAAATATTTTTTTCTAAGGTGTCATGCAGCATAGTGATGGTGATAACATCTGTTCATCAAGTCCTTGCTCAAGTTCTGCCTGTGATTTGTTTTCAAATCTGAATATTTAATCTTTGGCAATAGAGTTCTCAGTGAAGGGATCAGCAGATCTCCAGAGTTTTCAATTCTTTTTTAATTCCTCCATTGAAAGCAAAATTGACAAACTAATAGCATGAGAGCAGAATTCTTAATTTATACTCAAGTGTCCTATCTTTGACTGCAACAAGAGGAATTATTTAGATAAGCAGCATGTTTTGGCTGTGTGAAGGTTTCTCAAGGATATGAAAATCTTTGGTTGAGGCTGAGGTTTGAAGAAGAGAGGGACAAAAGGATTTTTTTTTTTCTTTTGCAACACAAATCTGATTCTCATATTGACTCAGCACGTGCAAGGAACAGTCATGTGACTAAAAACTAATACAGTGAATCTCTTTGATTCAGTGTGTTCTGGAAAAAAATCAGCATGCTTCCAATGGTGCCACAGCAGAATGACTGCGACACACAGCTGATTCTATGAAATACCTGAACATAAATGAAGCTGTATACAGGAATAATGCTGCTGAAGTTGCTGTGGCTGTAGAGTGTGAATTCCAGAGACTCCTAGCACCAAAATTTGTCTTTTCAGGCAGCCTGCACGTAGATTGAGACTGAGACTGCAAATCTCATCTTTATGTGCATTTGGGGACATAGATCTCCCTCTAGAAATGATCATAAAGCCTCTGACAAGAGGGCCCAGTCAGTTTTCTCTGCCTGAAGTTACCCCTGCAGCAGCAGAGGGTTTTGCTAGAGGCTGCCCCGGGTGTTGGGTCCCTGGATTCGGAGCTCCGCGTGCGGCCGCGCCGACCTACAGGCGGGGGCCGCCTGTGCGGATGCGTTTATGGATACGTACCCATATGGATACGTACCCATATGGATACGCACACACACTCCTCTTGCACAGCCAGAGCACAACTGCTGGGTGATCCCTCTGCATTCGGCTTGCAGGTGATGCAGCCAGCTGTGATTGACTGAGACCAGTTGTTGCTGTGGGACATAAGGACACGATGATCCTGATGGAATGCCTTTGGCTGGGGTGTTTGTTGGCGCAGGCTGAGCCTCGGTAGGGGATTTCTAAAGAATATGCTTTGTGTCTGGAATAAAGTAACTGCTTGTGGCAGGTGATTCTTTTGCTTGTGTTCGTGCAACAGTTGTATGAAAGCTGAAAGGAATGGGAAAATGATGCAGAAGCAGCTCTATTGGATGTATATTGGCTAGCTTGCATGCAGGATGGCATGGGGAGGTTGTCTGCAAAAAGAGTGTCTGCTGCCCCTGCTCCCCTTTTTTTTAAAAAAAAAAAAAAAAAAAAAAAAAAGCTTTGAGAGTGCATGTCTCTTCCTGGCTGGCTGCTTCTCCGTGTGTGTATATATACCTAATTAAATAAGTAAAAAGCAACAAAATAAACAAGAAAAAGACACAGCGGCGCAGGTGTAGGAAATAGTAGGGCTGTAGGGAAGGTACTAAGGCAAGCTTAAAAGAAACTTTCATTGTCAAGGTCAGATAAGCTTTGTTGTCTATGAAGCACCTGCAATTTCCGTACTGCTGCATGTGAGTTTTGCTTTAGCCTTATGTAAAGGAGCTTATATTGGAGCTCATGGGGAAATTTAAAAAAAGCAGTTTTGTGATCGCTTCCTCTTAGTTCCTGCAGTGCAGGTAACCGATTTCCCCATAATGTGTGAGTTTTAGTGACTGCTTAGCTATTCAGACATGTAGAAAACAGCACAAATATTAATGAATGCTCAGCTTACAACTTAATCTTGTAAATGAAATACATGAAAATCTTCAGTTTGGTGTCCCTCAGCTCTAGTAGCAGTGCAGATTCCAGGATGCCTTTTCAAAGCAAAAATGCTCTCTCAGAAACTTCAAAATAGTATTTTTCTGCATGTTTTTCTGAATTATATTTTCCTAATTGATTTGTGCTGTGTAACCATTGCAGTTAACTTCTAAAGCAATATTCAGAAAAGCATACCAAGAAATAAAAGCCTACTGAAAAATAACTCCACAGTTTGGGTTGTACCTTGATTAATAAGAAATTAACTGTTTTATATTTTTGAATGAATGTTTTTATGATTAGTCATTATGTAATGAGTGCCATTTGCTGGTTTTGGTTGCTTAAGTATTGCATCAATAGTGGAAATGGAAGAGCTTTTTCAATTCTAAACTTTGTACTATTTTGTAGCAAGGCAATTTTTTTTTTTTTTTTTTTTTTTTGTCTTTTTGACAGGCCAAAAGGGTATTGGATAGAGACCTCCCTAACGTGTATAGTTGAAGAATAATGATGGCCCAAGTGCTACAGGCCTGAACTTTGTTGTTTTTATGCAGAATGCAATTAGTTATTACCCCCAAATGTTGAACTTAAATAACAAGATATTGACAGGAAAATGCACAAAACTGTAATGTTTATCTGAGAAATTTAATTGCTATAGTTGTACCATCTGGTACATCTAGCATGATTGTGTAAATATCAATGCCTATTTGTCCTAGAAATATGTGTTGTTGAAATAGTTATAAGTCGTTAGATTTTGTTACCTGTTATTTGCCAAGAGCTTTATCTGGAAATCTGGAAATCACATTGGCAAGGCTCCTTGTTGTCCTAGGTGCTCAGGTCGCAAGAACTATCCAAGCAGTGAGGTGTCAGACCCTGCTCTAAAACGAATCCCAAGAGTAAATCAAAGCATCTCCTGTGACAGCTAGAACTAAAAACAAACCCAGAATACAAGAATACAGTAAATCCCATGTCATACAGGGAAGGATTAAAAAAAAAAAAAAAATCTACATGATAGTCTGAGAACAAAGCAACAATAATTTATTGCACAGAGCATTTTTAAGATATTTCAAAACAATTACTGAAACTTCTATACATTTCACTCTTACCTGCAAAATCAGGCCTGCTGATCTTGCCACCAAGAATTTCTAGCAGACTTGAGAGCTGGATTCTGGATTTCTCACCCAGCAATAAATATTAGATGACACTTAATCCTAATTTACTTTTTTTTCCTTAATCCTGCACTTTCCTCCCAAGGAAAGTGAGTGCAAACTGACTACAGAGTGCTGTCCAGATTAAGTTCTTTATTGTCTTGTGTTTGTGATTGGTTGATGTGCACATGCACATCACATCATTCACTCTACTGACTGAGTCCAATAGCAAAGAGGTAGAAACTTGCTCTCATGATGATGCTTCAGACTTAGGCCTAGGTGTAAGTAGCTGGTTTGGGAACCTTCCTGGTAACTCCAGGGCTATCATGTGAGGCGTAAACAACTCTCTTGGTATCTGCAGGGTTTAGTTAGGTGTGGTAATTCTGCCTACACTGTATATAATAACATGCAATCTAAGGGGAATGTATGTGGATGTTCTTAAGCTTCTGCAAAGTGTCAATAATCTGTTTGAATGCATTTTCTAAACAGGAAGTTTGGAAAATGCCTACTGTTCTTCCCCAGTATATGTATGTGTAGCACCTAATACTGAACTTGGATGCGGTTTTAAGGAGTTACAAACAGCAGTTGAAGATCAATTGTTTTTCTTATAATCTGATGTTTAAGATGCATCACATTTTTCTTTCCCACTTGAAAACATGGTGCTATTGATTGGAAAAATGCTAATTTGACTAAGTTAATTGCGATGATCAGGCCTTAGTTTTAAAAGTTATACATCTTTAAGCAAAATTTTGGTAGGAACAGCGTTGTTGTATGTCTTGTCATTTGAGAGAATCTTTTCTGTGCTTGAGGATGTTCCAGAAGTAACTTGGATTTCAGATTGTGCAAGAAGCTGAGACTCAATAGCCATCACTTCCCTTTCTGAAGATTAAGCAGCTGGTGAAGTCATGACTGTTTATGTAAATTGTAAGACTGAATTTGTCTGGCAGTATTTTCAAGAAATTTAGTATCAAATTCATACTTCACCCTATTTTGAATCCTCATAACTGCATTTGCATGCAGTTCCCCTGCAAGTTTTGTCTGTGGCACTCACTTTTCTTTTTTTCCTTTTTTTTTTTTTTCCAAATAAAATCTAACA
>JAVCKT010096566.1:0-10080 GCA_032273925.1 Rhynchotus rufescens | reverse complement strand
CCAGAAACCTCGTAAGATTTCTTTCCTTCCCATTAAATAGGTACAAGAGGTGTGGGCCTCATGCTTAAAACCTGCATAGTGTTTATATTATTACATGCATCCAAAAATTTGCCTTTAACTTTCACTACAGTGTTCTTCAATCTGGCTTTAACTTAAAATTACCCTTAAAATCAATAAGAAAGATCACCTCATTATAGCAGGGATGCACAGAACCTCTAAATGCATTGTAAGTTCACACAGTGGTTTGATTGCTAATGTGAAGGATGTGTAAGAATAATGTCATCAACAATCAATGTGTTAACTAGTTATCTTGATTAATTAATGTATGAGGCCATGATAATCTAACAATTTGCAAACTATTGGGTTATTTGGTGTTAACATTAAAGTTAGAAGAGTCTAGTCGAAACTACTTGCACCACTTGTACTTGAAAATTAGCTTAATTTCACTGACTATAATATATTAGTCCTAGTTTTGTACATACCTCAGGTTTTATAGTGTTAGTTTCCTTCAAATCTACTAACAACAGGATGAGAGGACAACAGAGAAGCCTATCCACTATATTAAAAAACAGAAAAGAAACAAGCAAAAACTCCAAATAACAGAAACAAACAAATAAAAATATAGCAGAGTCAAAATGAATGCATTAAAATATCTTACATCACAGCTTCCCTAGGCTTTAATAAGTCAGGAAATTAAGGTTGAGCCTATGCAAACAGCACAGACCAAAAGGAATAGATGCTTAGAAGTAAATGGTTGGTGCTGATGGCCTGACCTCCATACAGTATGTTTTTTTTGGTGGGGGAGATAGAACTTCTCAGCAGATCCTATGGGCTGAGTGCCCATTAAACACCGGAACACATCTTCCCCTTTAACTGCATGCTAAGGGATTAAGCTGAAAGTAACATGGGACCACCCTGGTATGTGTGCAAGAGTGTCTAAAGAGTTTGTTTCAAACTAAAACACTAATGAGGACCTACCTGATAAAGCCACACAGAAGCAAATAGCTAATGAAGGATAAAAGCATACAGACATTTGAAGGTTGTAACAAATGTTTTCCATTTAATGCATGGCAAAGACAATAGGAGAGTTTAGAGATGAAGTGCTGTGTTTATTTGTAAATTTGACTTTATTTCATTTTTTTTTTCAATTATTTGTTGCAGAAATTAAATTAATCCTTACATTTAAATGGAGAGGGGAGTTGTCATAAGGTGAAAATAACTAAATAACAAAGACGAAGCCATTCAGGAAAGTGATAATGTAAGATTGCTATAATCAGTAAAGGATCAGAGAATCATAATTTAAGATTCATTAATATATGATAGGAAAACTTGCATTAGATCTTTTGGCAATAATTTGCAAAAACATTTTTTTTTTCAAATGATTTTTTTTTAAAGATGTTTAAATTATCCCCTTCTGTTCTGCTTCTTCTTCTGGAAGTCCTAGTCTTGTATTTATGACAAATAAGGGGACAAGAAGATGAAGATTGGGAATCATCTCAGGTACAGAATAAGTAACAGCTGTATATGGACTCATAACAGACATCCTGTTTACATCTAAACAGTCTTCAGGAAGACTAAGATAAAAGAGGAAAATTTTAACTAAAAAGAAATCTATATCTTTCTTATCTTTCTCACAAGAAAACTTCATGTATTTCAAAAATATCTAAAAGCTTTTATAATAGTATATCTTTATTATAATAAATAGTTTTATTTTTCTTGCATTCTTCTTGTCATTCACATCAAGTAAATTATATTCAATAAAGCCAGAGAAAGGCAGACTACAAAGTGATTAGACTATGGGGCAAAGCAGAGTTTACCTGAGCATATACAACAGAGCTTTTACCATCATGATGCGCAAAAGACTAATTTTGAACTACAAATATCAGGGGTGAGCTACTGCAGAGAATTAATAGCTGTCTGGTGCATTATACTTGCATTAGGAAGTACTATAGTACTTGAGAATGGAATCAATTTGGGACTGAGGGAAATAACTAATGGAATACTGAAAAGGAAAAAAAAAAAAGGCTTCTATGAGGTAAGGTTAGGCAAACTCATTTTGTTTGATTTCTAACCCATTTGAAAATCCTGAATTTGAAATGTAACCTAACGCTTGAGTGATCAGGATTATGCTTCTCTAACAGAAGATTGATGACAGGAGGAATGACAGACAAATAGAAGGGAAAAACATACAGTGAGAGACTGAAAAAAATAGTAGACACAATAAAATAAGGATGAAATGGATGATGTTTAGACATTTTTAAAAGTTAGATATAAAAAAAAAGCAGCATAAAATAGTATTCATAATGAAAGCACTAGGTTCCTCTTAAACTCAGAGAGAAGCTAGTTGATTTACATGCTCACTTTTCTCTCACCTTTTCTCCAACTAAATTAATCCACCTTTGTAGACACTTAAGAAGAAAAAGAGTGTATATAATATATAGTGCACACACTATCATAGCTTGCAACACTCTTTTTCTAAACTTGATAGGCACAATTGTTATCTATCTACAATTCTTATTATATCTCACGTAAGACATCTTTTACATATACAAATGTGCATGTATTATAAATGTAGGCTAAAATACAGTACAAAGTAATACAAAGTATTTTGAGGAATAGCTAAGTAAAAGTCATTTTTGTGAACTGATTTGCTGCTACTACCTCCTGTCAACATTCTAGAAAAAAATATTTCCTATCTACTTTAAAAACAGCACTTTGAAGATGAGGCTCTAAAAAGAAACAAAAAGTTCTTATTTTAAAGCAAATTGCCAGATAATTTTACCAGGCTTTTTTTTTTTTTTAATTATTATTATTTTTCAAACTCTTCTTATGCAGTCATATTATAGCTTTGTATGTTCATACAATAAACTGTAAACCCTTTTGCAATTTTCAGTTCACATGCCACAGAACTTTAAACCTCAAACATAAAAAAACCTTTCAGGTTTTTTGAAACTTATCAAGTTTAGGGAAACTGGATAAGTTTTTATAATGTCTGTGTGTATATATATATATATATATATATATATGTATACATATAAAGAATACATTATGAAGACCCTGGAAGTGGGAAAAATTGTAGCATGCGCTGATGCTGAGCAGCTCAGACAAAATACACTGGAAAGACACTTAGGGGGAAAATTTCAGCTGAAGTTTATGCCTTTTTAAGTCTGACAAACGTAAATAATCCCATGATACAGATCCATACCATAAGTTTTCATTCAAGCTAGTGCTGATGGAATGAGCTATATAAGCAGGATTTAGACTCAGAATTGCTTTGATTGGTTGTATACAGATGCCTTGTAACATTCTATTATTTGAAAAATGTATTTTTTAATGTTCAGTTTTTTTGAGGTTTCCTTTCATTGTTCTCCATTCCTCTGTCACATCTTGTGAGCGTTGCTGAGACAACTCTGGCCTAGATACTGCGAAATTATTTCCCCAAACTGCAAGTGAGTTTTCCTTGAAGATTCAGTGACTCTTCTAACATACCTGAATCTGCCCTGGCCTCTTCAGTGTCTTTCTATAGAGAATCAAACAACAGGAGGGAGAGGAGGAAGCAGAATGGGAAAAGTGACTTAAGTTTTTGCTGGGTCATGCAGGGTCATCTGCACAGGAAGGCTTAACAGAATAGTTTAACTCACTTTTTCAGTGTAGTACAGTGCCCCAGGTATTTCCCTCCAATCCTAATGAAATATACACTTGATGTATATTTCACTTGATGTACCAGGGTGCCCCTGATGGCACCAACAGACTCTACTTACCCTGACCAGGCTCATCAAGGGACCTGCCCATGAGTCCAGGACATCATACAAGCTCAGCCCTGTAAGTAAACCTCTACTTCCTCCTGTAGCCTATTGTTCTGATTTACTCACTGGGTTTGCTGGATGGACCTTGGGCAGATATTATTGTGGTCTTATCACTAAGTCTCTGGCTCAGTTTCCTGATGTTGGTGCTTGGCTGGACCATGGACTTGATGTGTTGCCTTGAACCTGTTGCTATCCCTACCGCTGTCCAGGATTACTGATGGATCACTGCCCATCTGTGTCTGAGTGCTGAGGTCACCCTTGGCTCCTAAGTTGCCCCTACAGCAGTCTTAATCCTACTGCTCCCTAATTATCTTTAAGAAAGCTACTTTAAAATTAAGTGTATATGAAAAAATACACAAATATACCTTTCTATCTGTTTATACTAGTTGCAGTTTAACTTGAAGTGTTTAACATAAGAAGAATTTACATATTAGAAGAACTAATTAGTGAGTTTGCATTATGAGATTTCAGTTTCTTGTACTAAATGACGGCAATGGAGAAAAAAAAACCCAGCTGTTATATCTATGAACTTTCTCCGTATTTCTAATGAAGCTCTCTAGGCAGATTGCTTGTGTAAGCATTTTGAGCAAAATCATCAATACCTGCTTAGGTTAAATTTCCCACAATATCTGGCCAAGAAACACAGTATAAAATCATCTAGAAAGAAAGCACTAATCTAGTGCAGTGTTTACTTTTATAGGGCATCTGATGCATAGGTCTGTCATCAAGACAAATGGATATTAAAATACCAGAATTTAGTTATGTCTAAGTTTAGTTTATTTAAACTTCCAGTTGATTAACATGGGAATGAAGAAATGAGATACACAAAGTGACTGATAAAACTGGTTCCATCAAAAACTCATCAGCCATTCACTCAGCAGCCACAGTATTTTCCTACAGCTAGAATAATGTGATCCTTCCTAAATCGTTAATGCTTCATCATTCTTCTCCTCTGGTACCTATCTTCTACACTGAGGTAGAACTAAGTCAGGGTCATGTTTCCGCCATGGATATGGAGTCCCTAGGAGTCTCTCCATTGGTTGCAGAATCATTAAAACAGAAATATCCACATTTGAAATAGATGTTACCAGAATTCCGAGTTAACAGTTTGAAAATTTGAATATTTAAATATTTTAAAAATTAATTTATATTTAATGGTTGCTATGGTCTTGTTTTCATCTTCCGCCCTTCACCTTTTTCAAATTTAACCACTCCTCTCAGCTTGGACAGGAAGCGAAAGTACTGAAATATCTAATCTTGTTAGACTTTCAGCCCAGCTGAGGAGAATCAAGTGGTTTTAGACATTTGGAATACAGTTCAAAAAAAAAAAAAAAAAAAAAAACCCCACAGTTTTAAGTATTTGTCCAAGCATTCAGTCTCTTTATGGTTTGCCCATCACTCTTTGTAATCTATCAGTAAATACACTCTGTCAATGAGTATGAGCAAAAAATAATATGAAAGTAAATCTGTTTCTGACTCTGCTGTCTACTTGCAGGCATGATTTTGACTGAATTCAATGGGAGTTTCACTCAGGGAATGGCTTCATGATTAGACATCTGTATTGCAAACAAGATAATATTATCAATAATATCAAATCTCTGAAAAAGATTACAAGTGAGAAAAGAAAATTGTGAGAATAATAACTTTCCCATGGACTGTACGACTACAACTGTTTAACTATGCAATATTGTTGTAGAATGTCAGAGAGAAAAAGGAAAGAAAAAATTAAAAGGTATGGAAGAAAGGAGAAAGTTCATTTATGTATGGCATTAGAAACTAGAAGAAGAAGCAAGCAGTAGAAAAAGTTTTTTCTTTGAGTCAGAGAACCTGGTGAAGGGACTGAGAAAAATACTATACAATTGCCTTAGAAACAAACTATAGAAAATCTATCCAGCTTTTGAACTGCAGTGAGATAGACCTTTTCTGACTGGCAGAATGAAACATGAATTACTTCTTTCATCCTTACCCCTTGCATAGAATGAAAACTTGTCACTGGGAAAGGTCATTTGGTGTGTGTATTATAGCTCTGTCTATAAAATTGTATAGAAGTGGCCCCAATATTATCTTAACTTGTCTCACAGGAAGTATCTTGTGTGACCAAATAGCTTTCCCTGGAGGAAAAGCTTAATTTTTTTTGCAGGGTTTTCAGGTCACTTCTTGCTTCAGGTCCCTGTGGTGGCTTCACCCTATGCAAACTCTCTCTGTGCCTTAGTGGTTCCCAATGTGCTTGAGATGTGTGCCAAGGTAACTTGAGGATGTAGACTAGGGAGGGCTGAAAATCAGGATTGTGACTAGCTGTCTTCCTCTCAAAACTCAAGCAATCCTGCCAGCTACAATGCACCAGGGAGAACTCCATTCGGGCTGACAGAGATTCTGCTTTGTCTTGCCTCTACCATCATCATGCTGGGCTGAAGAGTGGGAGATAGTCAAAATGGCTAATTGTGGAGGTGGAGAGAGGAGAAGCATGTTGCTCATGATGCTTCAGATTGCTCAGGGTTAACAAGCTTCATCAAGTGCGATATAAAAACTACTGATTTTTTATCTTCAGTGAATTCCTCATTTCAGGAGAAAACTGTGAATTGTAGCACTGAGGTACTTACAAGAGATACACTCATTTTAACTAATTCAAGTAAAATATTGTTTTACATAAATATAGCTAGTTCTTTATTTCTGAAATTTCTAAACATTAGAAGTTTCTACAAACTCAGCCAGGGAAAAAAAAAAAAAAAAAAGAAAAAAGAAAAGATGCAATAGCTTTGGAAATTAGACAAAAAGCTGAGTTGAAGAGTAGTCAATGAGAAGACAGCCTGGGCTGGGATAAACATTTATTCATAGGAGTTGGAAGATACCTATAAGATACCTATTTAGAATGAATCCTTTTTGTATACACTGTAAATACTGTTATTATGTGGTCTTGATGCAGACTTTCTCCTGTTAATCATGTCAGCCTGCTCAAGGCTAATGTTGCAAACACAGTAGAGCTAGAGCATGGGGGATACAGACTCGATCATCACTGTGCACCATGACTTATCTGCACATGGAAATTGAAGAGGCAATTATGAGACGATTGTAATGACTCAGAGGTTCAATTCTTTACTGCTTCTCTGCAGAGCTAATGCAAGAATTAATCACTCATATCTTACAGCATACAAAATTTTGGCAAGCTATAGCAATGAAATTTTAAATAGCTTAATAGGTTTTAGCATCAAAAGTAATTAAAGTATACCAGTTTAAAAATAAGTTAATCTGTTCAATAAGATACAGTCCAATTCACAGCTGGAAATACTTTTTCTTTGAAGCACCACTAACTATATGGTGGAAGAAAAAAAATCTAGAGAAGTTCTTTTTTTTCCTTTTCCTGTTAAATTTGTTTTTCTTTGTATTCAAGAAGTTTTCCTAATTAATAGATCTCTCATCCATGAGGATGTTGAAAGAATCTCTCTTTTAGCATTACTAAAATGTGATTGAGGTCAGAATTTAAATTCGGATAATATAATTCTTTGCAATAGTTTATATTGAAACCAAACTCCAGTACAGTAACAAAGAACACTTACTTCCACTTCAGAATTAAAACACACATACACAAGTTCACTGATACTTGAATCAAAGAATGGAAAAATATTTAATACTGTTAAAGAAGTTATTTTTATGAATCCAAAGTTATCTGTTATTTCATTTTTTTTCTCTATCACCAACATTTTAAATTGCAGCTTATTGTTATAGGCATATCAGTAGGTCAAAAATATGCTAGTCTTATACAAAGAAACTTGGATTGACAAACTTCCATAATATATTACTATTGAATTAAAACAAATTAATAAATGAATCGGGAAAATAAGCGTGAGGGAGGGAGAGTGAGTTGGCAGAGAACGTTATTCTGGAAAAGAACCGTATAGGATACAAAAATCACATATACACACTGAAAAAAAGAAAACTAACTTAAGGTTTTCTTTTCAATGTATTGATTATATTTCTTTCAAATATATATGGAGTATAGAGAATTCGTTCATTATCTGTTAATTTGGAGCATTATTGAAAGGAATGAGACACTTCAAAGTGACCCACCTTATTTATTGATGCAATAATTTCATAGAAACTTTGCATTTATTGATGCAAAAGGTTCATAGAAAATTAAGACATAGTGACAGCAGGACTGGTCTGTGGCTACGGCACTGATATAGTTAACCAACTGTCTGAAGGACCAAATTACAATGTTGCTCAGAGATAACAATTGTGATGACCTTTTTTTCTGGCTGTTACAAATTTTGTTATCGTTATTCTATATTTCATCTAAATCATCCCAACATTTCTGCCTTTCATAACACAAAGCATGTTTGAATCAGAAAGCATAGTAGGTTTTCATGTTCCATTTTTCATGTTGCATCCCTTTGATGTGTTATCACGAAGACAACATTGTAAATGCTATGTTTTTCCGCTCTATACCCCTTGGGCACTTCTGTGGATATTTTATCTCATAAAGGCCTATGAAATGGTTTTTTTTTTTTTTTTTTTCTTTTACATAGGACATGATTAAAGTACATAGATTATGATCTGGCAAAAAATTATAAGAATTCGTTTGATAATAGACTAGGACTTGCACTTGTGTGGTAAGGTCATGCCTTGACAACTGAATCTCTCTTCAGCCAAAATCAAAATATAATAAAATACCTCTCTATGGAACTACAATATAGAAATGTTTGAACAGTTCTTCAGCATACCCCTTACAGATCTGCAAATGAAGTCATTGAGGAACAGAAAAGCTACCAGTCATACATTTTTGAAGAAAAAAATTGCAAATATAAAACCATGTAAAGAGTAGTGGAGGTTGCAAGTAGCTTACAAGTCACTTCCTAAAGAAAATAAATTTTGCTAGTTAGAACTACGAAATATTCCAGCACATCAACATTTAATCATTACATGGAAATGTAGGAGTTATGTTTTTGTTTCTGTTGTAAGAGACAGACTGTAAAATAGCCAATAACCTACTGGTCAGGATGCTACCTGGAGATATACTTAGAAAAACCTTGAACCTTATGAATCTCTCCAGTTAAAGCAATTTTGCTGATACTATTTTTTTTTTGGTTTTTTTTTGTTATCTTGTTTCTGCATAGCATATAAGAGAATTTTTGTAAGGTTTAGGAATATTTTGCCTGAGAGCAATATAATTTTCCATAAAGATGTAGAATTAGAGAGTTAAGAGAATAAAATATTAAATATTTTCTTAGAAATCAAAACCGCTTTGTGCTATTATTTATAAACTTATTTGTGAATAAATAAGATAGCAGTATTTATCTCAGTCAGATTTTAGTAGAATACACTTCTTTTTACTTCCTCATTTCCTGCTTCATTTTATATTTCTTTACACTCTTTGCTATTTCCCACTCAGGTATGTCTTTAACTTTTCCTATCTGTTAAAGAACTCATCTTAAATGTATGTAGCAGGAAATTAATCACAGAATGAGCTGTCTTTTGAATGTTTTTAAGTAAATCAAGCTTCAGTCCTTCTGTATAAATCAAAGTTCAGTCTTATAGGATTAGACACTCACAACTTTGTAAATCATTCAAAAAGCTGAATGAGGAAAAAGTACAAAGCAACCTAGTGGATTTGCCTAAGACTTTGCCTCGACCTCTAAAATTTAATAATGAAAAATGTTTGACACATCCAAGATCTAAGGGGAGCAGAAGAACTTCAATGTAAAACTAGCATATCTTTTGGTAACATTGTCAATGTCTTCCAGGACAACACCAGCAATTATTAAATTAGAAGATTAAGTCAACTGTTCACCACAAGAAAGGCCTGAAGTTTACTGGTATTTCAATCACTTTTAGGAAGGAATAGCTATAAATTATAACATTATATCATACTCAGCCAAAGAATGAAGTAAAGACTTTTATTTTTTTGCAGTCCATTTCTTTCATTTATTTTCACTTAAAGCAAATATTATTCATTAAAATCAAATTAATAAATCAAATGATGGGTTAATGTGTGTATACTTCAGTTCCTAGCTATTTCTTCAGAAACAAAGCAAAACAAAATATCCCACAAATTAAAGCTGAAATTTAACTCAATTGACTCAATAGGCACAAGTAAATACAAAATTCCAGATATAGGAAACACTGTTTTATTTTCCTTAGGTAATTTGAACAGCTCATTCTTTTTTTATTTTATTTTTTAATGAACTTTTTTTCTATGGAAAAGTTAGAAATATAAAAGATGAAGAAAGAGACAATGACCTCTTTTATTTACTTACAGTTCCTGACAAGGAAAAGAGGA
>JAVCKT010096565.1:0-12881 GCA_032273925.1 Rhynchotus rufescens | reverse complement strand
GGGGAAAAAAAGGAAGGGGGAAGGAATGGAGCAGGAGATGGGAAAGGGGAAGGGAAAGGGAAAGGAAAGAAGGGAGGGGAGGGGAGAAGAATGAGGGAAGGCAAAGGAATGGAGGAAGGGGAAGAGAGAGGGGAGGGAAAGAGAAAATGGAAGGGGTCAGCGGGGAAGGAGGCAGGAAGGAAAGAGGCCAAGGATGAGAGGAGAAGTGGAAAAGAAATAGGGAAAGAAGCTAAAAAATGGGACAAATCAGGTAAAGGAGAAAGGAGAACTGGAAGAGAAGAAGATGGGAGGAGGAGAAACGGAATAGAAAGGGGGAAAGGGGGAAAGAGACAGAAAAATGGGGCAAGGAGGTGGAAAAGAAAAGAAGAGGCAGAGCAGGAGGAGGAAGGGGTAGAGGAAGGAGGGCGAAAGGAGGGAGTGGGAAAAAAAGTAGTCACGGGAAGGAGGAGAAGGAGCAGGACAGAAAAAGGAGGATCTAGAAACTAGAAGAGGGAGAGGAAGAAAGGAGGAAGAATGAAGGGAGCAGAATGATCGAAGAGAAAAAAAAAGAGAATGGTGAAACATGGCAAAGAATGGGCAGAGAAAAAGAAGGAAAAAGAAAAAAGTGAAGAAGTGGAGGAGGAGGGAGACAAAGGTGAAGGAAGAAAGAAAGAAACGAGGGGTGTCGAGAAAAAAGGGAATGGGGAAGAAGACAAAAGGAGAAAGAAGCGGCACGGGCGACAAAAACGAGTAGAAAGGTAAAAGGAGGGGGAGAGGAAGCTGGGAAGAAAGAAGAGAGGAAGATGAAAAGGGAAGGACAGGAAGGGGACGGACTGGGCACGAGGGGACGAGACACAAGCACGAGGGAGAGAAGGGACAAGGAACAGAAATGAGAAGGGGTGGAGGGAGGGGTTAGGAAGAAGGAGAAACACCAAGAAAGGGGGGTGGAACAAAGGAGAGACAGAGAAGCTGAAGGGGTGGGCCGAGAAGGGGAGGGGGCGTGGGGGGACCAAAGAAGGGAGGGTGGGGGACGCGGAAGAAAAAAGGAAAGTGGTTCAAAGGAGACAAGGAGGAAGAGGACCAAAGGGGAGACCTGGAAGACAGGGGCAAAAAAAAACCAAGAAAGAAGAAAAAGAGTGAGAGAGAGAGTGTGTGTGTGTGTGTGTAGGTGGACCAAAGGGAAGAAAAAGAGGAGGATGAAAGGGGGCACAGACCGAGAAGAAGAAAAAGGAAGAGGAACGTGACGAAGTACAAGAAGTATGGGCCTGGGGGGCGTAGGCATGCGAAAGAAGGAAAGCAAGGAAAAGGTGGGAGCAAAGGGGGGGGGGGAAAGAACAAGAAAAAGGAGGAGGAGAGGGGCAAAGCGCAAGAGGGGGAAGAAAGCGGGGACAAGGAACAAAAAGAAGAAAAAGATTTTAAAAGGCCAGGTAAAACACAGGTTGAAAAATAAACAGAAGACCAAAGAGGGAAAGAAAAAAAAAACAAGTAGTATTAAGGCAGGAGAAAAAAGAAAACCAACAGAGGGGAAAGAAGAAGAGAAAAAGAAATGGACAGAGAAAGGTGAGAACAAAAAAAGGAGTAGTAGCAGTCAACAGACGGGGAAAGAATGAGAAGAAGAAAGGCTGGGGCAAAGGAGGACGAGAGGAGGAGGAAGAAGAAAGGGGAGCAAAGACCGAGAGGAAGGAGAATTACAGAATCCCTAACGTCAGAAGGGACCTCGCACCTCCCTGCCCACGTGGGGAGCTCCCCTAGAGCGTGTAGGGGCAAAGAAAAAAAGAAAAAGAACAGCAGCAAAGGGAGAAGCAAAGAATGAGAAGAAAAAGAAGAGAAAGGAGGGGGGGGACAAGGAACCAGAAAACAAAATAAAACAGTAAATAGGGAGTAGTAGAGGGCAAAGAAAAGGAGAAGGAGCGCAATGAACAGGAAGATAGACAAGAAGTACTACTGGGGGGCAAAGAACAAGGAGAATCAACAGAAAGAAAAAGGAGAATAGAAAGAAGAAGAGAAAGAAGAAAGTGAGGCAGAGAACAAGAAAAAAAGGGAGAAGAAAGGGAAATAAATAACAAGAAGAAAAGAAAAACAGAGAGGACAAAGAACAAGGAAGAAAAATGAGAGGAAAAGAAGAACAAGAGAAGGACAAAGGAGAGCAAAGAACAAGAGGAAGAAGGAGGGGAGGAAAAGAACAAGAGGAAGGAGAAGGAGGAAAATTATGAGAAAGAAGAAGACTAGGAGGAAAAGAGCAAGAAGAAGAAAGGGGACAAAAACAAGAGAAAGGAGGAGGAGGAGAGCAAAGAACAAGACAAAAAAAATGGTCAAGAAAGTGGGCCAAGAACAAGAGAAAGAAATAGACACAGAAGATACGGGGCAAATAAGAAAAAACAGGGGGGAAAGAAGGGGGCAAAGAATGAGGAGGAGGAGGAGAGACGAGAAAGAGGAATCAAGAATGAGAAGATGAGGAGGAAGGGGGGAGGGCAAGAAAAAGGAAGAAGCAAGAAGGAGATATGAACAAGAGAAAGAAGAAAAAAGGGCATGGGAACTGAGAACGAGAAGAAAAAAGGAAAGTTGCTGTGGGAGGAGTAAGGACAAGAAGAGGAAAAGCAGTAAGGGAGGGCCGTGAATGAGGAGAAGAAAAAAACAGAAGGGGGACTGTGAACCAAAACAAAAATTAAAAAAAAAAATGGGGGATCTAGAACCAGAAAAAGAAAATAAAGGGGAGGAGTGGACAAGAAGAGAAGAAGAAAGGAGGTGGTGCTGAGGAAAAGAAGAAAGAAGGAAGAAGATCAGAAAGAAGAAGGGGAGAGAGGCAAACAACAAGAAAAAGAAAAAGAAATGTGGGGGAAGAACAAGAAGAAGAAAAAGGAAGGAAGAAAGGAAAAGAATGAGAAGAGGAATAAGAATAAAGAAGAAAATGGGGGCCGAGAAGAAGAAAAGGAAGAGGGTACCAAGAACAAGAACGACGGCGGGGGGTGGAACAGAACAACCGCCAGAAAGCAAAGCAAGAACAGGAAGAGGGAACAGGAATCTGGGCAAGAACTAGGAAGGGGGACAAAAAACAAGAAAGGAAAAAAAGGGAAGGGACAAAGAATGAGAGGAGGAATAGGGGGGAAAAAAGAGGAAATGGGGACAATAAGAAGGAAGCAGAGACAGGAAGGCAAAGGAAAAGAATGAGGTGACAGGAACAAGAGAAAAAAAGAACAAAAAAGAAGGAAGTGGAAGCAAAAAAAAGGAGGAGAGGAAGGGGGGAACACCAAGAAAAATGCGGAGAAGGAAGGGTGGGGACCAAGAACAACAAGATGGAGGAAGCGGGGGAATGCACGCTCAGAACAGGGAGAAAGAGGGCCGGGGGGAACCAAGAACGAGGAGGAGAAGGCAGGCGAGCAATCAGGAACAAGAAGTAGAAGGAAGGCGCGGAAGGAACAGGGAAAAGCAAGGCAGGCCATGATCAAGGTGGCAAAGGAAAAGTGGTCAAGACCAAGGTGGAGAAGGAAGAGTGGGGAGACCTAGACCGAATAGGAGTAAGGCAGGGGGGAGGAATCACAAAGAAGAGGAAGAGAAAGGCGGGAGGAGGAAACACAAGCAAGGAGGAAGAGGAGACAGAGAATACAGGGAATATGGGGAGAGGAATCTTGAACAAGGAGGAGGTAAGAGAAAGTAAAGCAGAAGAGCCACAAATGAGGAGGAGTAGGAAGGCAGCGAGGGGAAGACCAAGACAGAGAAGGAAAGGGAGGGGCTGAGAAGAAAGGCAGAGACTAACAAAGAGCAAGGAGGAGAAGGAAGAACGGGCAAGAACAAGGAGGAGAAGGAAAAGCGGACAAGACCAAGGCAAAGAAGGAAGGAGAAAGAGACCAAGACCAAGCGGGAGAAAGAAAGGAATGGACGAACCACAAACACCCAGAAAAGTGAGGAGAGGAACCACAAAGCAGGAGGAGGAAGATGGGAATCACAAATAGGAAGGAGAAGGAAAGCAGGAGAGGAGAACAGAGGGCGGAGCGGTGCGCGAGGCGGAGGCTGAGGGAGGGCGGAGACGCACATGAGGCTGAGGGAGGGCAGAACGGTGAGCCAGGCACAGGAGCCCGTGAGGCGGAGGCTGAGAGAGGGCAGAGCGGTGCGCGAGGCGGAGGGAGGGCGGAAGAGAAGGCAGAGGAAGGAATCACAAAGGAGGCAGAGGATGGTGGAGAGAACCACAACCGAGACGGAGGAGGAAGAGGAAAGCAGAGGAAAGAACCAGGACTGAGGCAGAGCAGAAGGAAATCAGGGGGAAGAACCATGAATGTGGCTGAACAGGAAGGCAGAGGGAGGAGGAAACAATAATGAGGTGGAGGAGAAGGCAGGCAGGGCAGGAGGCGGGTGGAAGACCAAAATCATTGGGGGAAAAGGTAAGGGCGGGGAGGACAAGAAGAAGCAAGGCAGATATTAACAAAGAGCAAGGGAAAGACAAACAGCAGGGGGCAACCCAAGAGCAAGGTGGAGAAGGAAGTCAGGGGAAGGGGAAACCCAGCAGCAAAGCTGAGAAGGAAGGCAGGACAAGAATAAGGCCAAGAAGGAAAAGGAGCCGAGTGGGACTAGATCAAGGCAGACAGGCAAAGGGGGGGGGGGGGTTGTGTGCACAAGAGTGGGGAGAGACATAGGCAGAGAAGGAAGGGGTGTCGGGGAGGACCAAGACCGAGGAGGAGAAGGAAGGCAGCCGGAGGTATGAAGCAAGAACAAGGAGGAGGAAAGCAGGGGAAAGCAGGAACAAGGAGGAGAAAGAAAGGACAGGGGGCCGGACTAACGAGGAAAAGGAAAAGGGAGGCGGGGTGGAACCCAGAACGAGGAGGAGAAGGAAAGGGGAGCCCGGGGAGAAGGCAGGCAGGAATTAACCAAGAACAAAGAGACCATAAAAGGTGAGGGGAACCAAGAGCAAAGAGGAGACAGAAGAGAGGAGTAACCAAGAATAAGGAGAAGGGGAAAGGGGAAACCTACAAGGAGAAAGAACAGAGTGGATACCAAGAACAAGGAGCAAAAAAAGTGTGTGTGTGTGTATGGTGGGGGGGTTGAGACCAAAACCAAGGAGGAGGTGGAAGGCAGGGGTAAGAACCAAGAACAAGGAGAAGTAAAGCAGGGAGGACTAAGAAAAAAAGCAACAAGGGAGGCCAAGAGAAACTAGGAGGAGTAAAGGGGAAAACAACAAGAAAAAGAAAAAGAGGCCAAGAATGAGAAGAACGGGGAGCAATTATAACAAGAAAATCAGAAAGAGGGGTTGAGAATAAAGAAGAGAATCAAAATAAAGTGGGGGAGCAAGAATGAGAGAAAAAGAAAGACCAGAAATTTTAAAAAAAAGGAGGAGGTAGGAAAAGCAGGAAGGGGGAAAATGAGAAAATGGAGGAAAAAGGGAAGGTGGGACAAGGACAACAAATGGGAGGAGGAAAGAGCTCAAAAACAAGGAGAAAAAGGAAGGGGGTATGAGAATAAAGTGGGAAAAACCAAAAGGACAAGAAGGAGAAAAAAGAGGGGGGTCAACAAGAAGAAAAAGGGATAGGGAGTGCAAATACTAAGGAGGACAAAAAGCTAATAAGAGGTTGGGGGTGGGGTGGGGCACAAAAACAAGAAGGGGACAGGCCAGGAATAGAGCGGTGGACAAAGAAAAAAGGATTGGCCAAGGAGAAAAAAGAGGGACAAAAAATGAGAATAGAGAGGGGCAAAGAATGAAACAAGGAAGGGCAAGAAAAGGAACAAGAAAAGCAAAGGGGGACAAGAAAGAAAAGCAGGGGAGGAAGAGCATAAAGAAAAGGTAGGAGGATCAGAGAAGGAGAAATAAGGGAGCCAAGAAAGACTCAACAAGGGACCAGACCAAGGAGAAAAATACAAAAGAAAGGAAAGCCAAAAACAAAGGTTTGTAAAAAGAACAAAGGGGGCCAGGAAGGAAAAAAAAAGGTGTGGGAGGAACAGAGAACAAAAAGGAAGGAAGGGCCAAAAACAAGTAGAAAACTAGAAAACGGGAGAGAGGGAGGGGCAAAAATGACAAGAAAGGAAGAAAAGGGGCTCACAATTGAGAAAAGGAAGGTGGGGGAGGAGAGGTAAATAGAAGGTGGCCAATAACAAAAGGTAAGAAAGGGCTGGACGAGAAGGAGAAAGAAAGAAAAGGAGGCCAAAAAAACTGTAGAAAGGTGGGAGGGGAGGGGAAGGGAAGTGAGAACAAGGAGAAGGAGAACAAAGCGGGGGGCTAAGAACGAGCAGAAGAAGAGGGGGGACAGTCACAAAAGCAACAAAAGCAGAAAGTGGGAGTAAGGACAAGAAAGCAGAGAAGGAAGAGGGGGCCAAGAATGAAAATAAAAATAGAAGGAAAAAAGGGAAGGATAAGAAGAAAGGGAGGGGGGCCAAGAAGCAGGAAAGAAACCAAGGGCCAAGATCGGGGAAAAGAAAGGATGGGGCGAGGGGGTCAGTCCAAGGAAAACAAGAAGAAACGAGGGAGGGGGAGGGAAGAAAAAAGGAAGACAAAGAAAAAGGAAAAAAAATGAAGTGGGTGCCAAAAAAGAAGAGTAGGCACAGTGAGAGGAGTGAGAACAAGAAAAAATCAAAGGGGGGGGGGCAAGGTGAAGAGGGAAAAGAACGAGACAACGAGACAAAAAAATCAGGGAGCAAGACTAAGATGAAAAAGAAAAGAATGGGACAAAGCTGAGAAGGAAGAGGGCCAAGAGGAGGAGGAAGAAAAGAGGACGGCCTGCGAGAACGAGACGACAAGAAACAGAAGGGGAGCCAACAATGAAAAGAAAAAGGAGGACGGAAGAAGGAGGGCTGAACAAGAACAGGAAGGGAAAGGCAAGATTAAGAAAAGGGGGCCGAGAACAACAAGGAAAACAAGGGTAGAAGGGCAGGAAAAAAGAACAAAGAAGAAACGTGGGACAAAGGAAAAGTGAAGGAGGGGCCGAGAAGTAGAAAAGCAGCAAGGGAGGCGTGAAGAAGAGGAGGCAAGGGCGAGAATGAGAGGAAGGGACCGAAAGGGCGACAAAGAACAAGAAAGGAAAGCAGAAGTGAAGAACAGGAACTAAGGAGGTGGAGAAAAACAAGGAAAGGCTTTTTTTTTTTAAATAAAAGGACAATAGACTTTTCTTCTTTTCTTTATTTTTGAGGTGGAGAAAGTGTTTTTCATTTAGCTATTTAATATTTTTCCACTCTCCCTATTTCCTGTTCCATACTTCCTTCTTCCCCATTTGGGATACACACATCAGGGCCACCGGACATCGCAACAGGTTCCCGTCCGACCTCCTACCAAAGGGAGAACGTGGGTACGCGTGGACGTGCCTGAAAGGCGGCGCCGCCTCGGGGATCGCGCGTCGACGGAACGCCGGCCGGGCTGCTCGTCGCCGCGAGACGCCGCGCGTCGGGGTCCGCTTTCCCCGCGCGCCTCTCGCTCGCCATCTTCTCGATGTATGAGCGGGGAAAGGATTCTGAACGGAGAGAGACAAAAACCAAGTAGGTATTGACACGGTCTTCCGAGGCGCCGGCACCTAAAGCTCTTATTGGCCGGCATCTCTCCGAGGCAGCGACGAGTTCCCTTTCCATCTCGTAAACCTCCTAGCATGCTTCAGCGAATCGCGTGGACAATAACATCATTTTCCATCTTCTGTGGGCATTCTATTCACTCGACAGCTTAGAGTCAACCTCTAACTCAAATGAGAATTAAAAAACTCGGGTTGCTCTGAACAAAGGAGGCTAGGTACTATGCATTTTATAACACACTTTGGTTTGCATGTTTAGTGTTTTCTGGTCAAAATATGGTAGCTCTTTTTTTTTTTTTTTTTTTTTACACTCACATGGAACATACATCCATGTTTATATAAATATACATTTATATAAAATACCAATCTCCCCGATCTCCAATAAGTATCCCGCATATATACTTAGAATACAGGTTCTTGGAACTCGGTCTACCTAACACCCGAAATCTGTGTCCGTGTATATCAAGTCTGGGCCTTCTGGGTACGCACGCAGGACACGAGCACAAATACAAAACTGTTATTCCAACGGATACAATTATTCTAATAGACACTAAAAACATCTGACCGAGTGTTTCCGACTGGAGCTACATCAGCGCCAAACCTGCTGGCTGCAGATTACATATGCTTCTGTTATTCTTTTAGAGGGTTTGAAATTAACTCAAAAGAACATAAGGGTTACGCGTTTCTCCGCTTGGGAAACCTAGCACTAACAAAGCGAGGGGAATTCTAAAGCGGAACAGGTAAATTAACTGAAGGACTTTTGAAAACATGTTAGTCTGTTAGGGAAGAAAAAAAATAAAAACCAAACACAACAGCCCCTCAACCCAACCCAGTCCTCCCCTCCTACCCCAGAAACCACGCAAGCACTAAAACGCCACATCCCTGAGGTCTAATTTAGGCTTTTCCTAGAAGATTTCTATTTTAATAGAAAATGCTGTCTGACTGTGAAGGACTTTAAGCGATGCCACTTGCACCTGTAGAAATATATTAAATTTATCATCTCAGGCATTTACCTTAGTCCATGGAACAGTTAAGAATTTAATTCAACCTCAAGAAAAATTCCTTTCGTGACTGCAGACTACCACTGAAACTGAAGTTACAACAAGCATCATCGTCCTTCTCCCGCTTGAAGTTCGAAATCCCGCCTCTCGTTTTGCTATTGGAATGCCGAGATATCCTTGCCAAAAAAAGCTTTCAAAACTTAGTCCTTTGGTTTAGGCAAGTGAGATCACTTTGTGTTTCTGCTAAAAAAAAAACCTCCAGTATTTTTACCAGTTTGCCACAAACTAACTGTAACAAATGAAGCTTTTCTACTGTTATCTTCACCACCTGGCTAACTATCCTCAAAGGTGTAATGGAAGGGAAAAAAGAGTCCACAAAAGATGACTATCTGCTATTTAAGAAAAGGGACCCCAAGTGCACAACGTTCTGATGGACTTACCTCCTGCTTGCTTGGGATTTTCTAGCTGCAGGGCAGGGAGAAAACAAAACCATTTATTTCCATTAAAAACAAAAAGAAAAACAAAAAGAAAACAAGTGCACTGGAGAAGCCTATGCTCCAAGCATGCAACTCTCACCTCACTTAAGCCAAGAACTACACTTCACAGACTGCAGAGCAGTACCGTGGTACCGCGTCACCCAGCCCGAGGTCTCCCTAGACCGACTTCACCCAAGCACACGGAGCTTCTGTTAAGGCTTCACCAGTGATTTGATAACAGCATGCACATGGAGGTGGGCAAAGCCAGCTGACCCTCCTCTTCTGCTTAGGGTAATAGCAAGTGAAAGCAGCTGGGTAACAGTGCAGAAAGACCTCTGGTATTCACCAGCAGTTGAAAGAGAGAGAACTACATATAAAACTGCATCTAATAAAATAATCCTCTAGATGCACAGGAAGAGAACAGACAGTTAACTGCTCAGGGAAGAAAAACAAACAAGCACAAACAAAAAAACAATTAAACAAATAAAAAAACCCATGGCATTAGATAGTTGGAGGACACTGCACTTTGAGAAAGAATGAGAGTTATAGATTATTACAACAGAAAAGAGAACATTTTATGCTCCTGTACTTCACCCAAAACTGGATTTTTTTTTTTTTTTTTTATTACTGCCATGGTCTACCCCTTCCACTTAAATACACGGTAAAAGTAAAACAATGCAGAAGGCTAGCGAGGGCAGTGAGGAGGTACAAACTCACTCAAGGAATTAACAGATGGCCTCCGACTAGGAAGAGCCAGCAGAAAAGCAAGTGAAAAGGCTGCAAAAAGTGCTTATACAAAAATCAAAGATTGACAGACACCTTTAATACATACCAACACCTTTGTGATTTTAAGAGCAGACGGCAACAGGCGCTGCCTCAGATCGGGCAGGCGTTCCCACGGGGCGTCGCAGCAGCCGGGAGCTAAGCGTTCGCACGGGGTCAAAGCGCTAGGACCGGGAAAGGGACTCCACCCAGTGACAACACACAGAGATACTCAGCTCTCTCTCAGGGCCACCTCAAGTCACAGACATTGGGGAACTGCACCCCTGTGCATTTCTATTTAGTCCCTTCGTACCTGTTCCTGCTCCCTTAGGCGGAGGGCCCCGCTTAGGGTGCGTGAAGGGGTGGCAACAGGTAAGTGCAGACACGGCGAGGTCCCCGCAGCCTCTAAAGCCCCAGGGCAGCTGCAGGATACGCCCTGCACAAAGAGCTCGACTCCTCCGGCACACCGGGAGTCCCTGAGCTCCCGCACCCAGGGAGCGACAAGGGCATTTCTGCAAGGGGCTCTAATCTGACCGTCAGCCTCCCCCCCACCTGGCGACCCTCCTGCTGCCCACACAAGGCAGCAGCACAACACATAGGACACCTCTCCCACACAACAGCCTCCCCCTAGGCCCCCAGGAAGCCAAATAAGAGAGGCTCATGGGGGGCGGTGCCCCCCAGCCCCGCCGTGAGTGGGCAGAGCTGCAGCGAGGTGGGACGGGGCGCAGCTGTGGGCGAGGGGCTGCCCCGGGGCAGCTCCCTCCCCTCCACCTGCACCTGCACGTGCTGAGCACAGATGTCATGTTGGGTGAGAGGCAGAAACATGACCCGGAAGCCGAGCTCAAAGCCCGGGTGCATCATTAACCACAGAGCCTAGAGGCTGTTCCACCAGCTAACACTTACCGAATTTAAGAAAATGGTATTTGATATGATAACAAATGCATGTTTCAAAGTTCTTATTTTGGGAAAGGCTGTTCTTAAGCGATCCTGGTGCGGCTCGAAGGGGTGATGTCATTCGGTCCCAAGTAATTCTGCCAAAATAAAACTTAATTCAACCATTATTTTCACTTAAATATATTCTTTCTGTGTGAATGGTCCCTTGCACGATGCTTGAGCTACATGGGCTCATAAAGGCGGCCGAACGTGCTACAAATGAGTCTGGCTTTCGGAGTGTGAGATGGTAGCACTGAGACCCTTCCGAGATGGGATCAGCTGACACGCTAGGAATCTCCTCCTCAAATTGCTGCGGAGTGCAGAAGAAGCAGCGTTAGACCCTGAAGAAGCAGATACTGGAGTTCGCTCTGTTTTCAGCAGGGAGCTCAGTTTGGATCATACAATGGCGGTTTAGCCTTACAAGCATAGTCTTAAATTCTTCTAATGCAAAAAATATCTTTCCTTTTTCACTGCAGAACCGCTACCTGACAGATATGTCCATATTCCCAATGGAAAGCAGGGTAAAATATACAGCATGCTTTTTTATGTGTGTGCTTCATATGTGGCGAGATTTTCTAGTTCTCCGATTGCCATCATTCTGGTATTGTGAATGTTCCAAAGAGATGTGAGAAGGGTCTAAGATTATTTACAAGGTTACCGCTTTCCAGCATTGTTGCGGTCTTTCCTAGGGGAGGGAGCTGGAACAAGGACGCGGCCGAGCCGAGGGCTGTGGGAGCGAGAGCTGAAAATAGTCGAGGGCGGTTCTATGTCATCTGCAGATGCAAGATCACACTTGAAACTTTTGCAATGGAAAATATGTTACTAAATTTTTTTTATATATAATTCTTATTTTTATTTATATTTTGTTATATTAATATTTTATATTAAAAAAATCATGTAACTCCTTTGCCATTGTCATTTGCTTATTTCTTCAGATTTGGAATTCCTTCTGAGTGCATCTTCTGCAGAGGGGTGATGCACTAAATCTGTCATCGTGAGCTAATGTACTAGATGCCGCTAGATGGCGGTTAGTACCTGTACGATTTTTGTTCTCATCAGAGAAGGGGAAAGGATAGGTTATATTTGCATGGGTTATTTTTCCTAGGTCAAGTGAGAGTTTCCAAAGTAGAGGCTATTTAGTGACCTGTATTGGTGAGGTTTTTTTTTGTCATGCGATGTGCAGGATTTTGAGACGCTCGAAAACTGTATGTTTTTTCTTCCTACCTCCCAATGTGTATTTCTAGACAAAGCGGGTGTTTAGACGATTGTCGTGAGGGCATTTTGCAGAGTTGGGAAGTCATGTAGTTAGGAAAAGAAGTCACGTTGTGTCACTAGTGATGGATCGAGCGTGAAGTTGGAAAAGTGAAAAAAGTAGCTGCAATTTGTACTTTGCCTACAGTCAGCTGGTGAAAATATGTTGGCGGGACCCGTTTTGCTTGAGCAGTGAATAATGACTGTATGTGTGCAGATCAGGGTTTCTGAATCATTTCCAGATGTTTTAATCGCACATAACTTGCCATTTGGTATTGGATGCATTGAACTGGGTTAAATTAAAATCCCTTTTCGATCTGCCCAAGAGGAGGCCCCTAGAAACAGGCACCTGAAGAATTTGGATACCAATCAGATTGATTTAATGCTACCAATGCAGATTTATTTTTTTTCCCCCCGGAGAAGTGTCAAAGAAGTCACTGAAAGTGTAATGCTGATGTCTGAGCCAGGCCAAGGCTTTTAGGAGCTGTTCTGGAAGTTGTGTTGTGGTATCGTATCCTATCGTGTTCCTCCCCCTCACCGATAAAGAAAGAAAACGTATTCTCTCCCTGACATATATCGCTAGTCATAAAAAATACAGGCATCTGAATAAGAAAGGAAAAATATGCAAAGTGTTAGTTCATGAAATACTATTCCCTGGGACGGAGAAAGTTTACATTCCTTTAGCAAACTGTATGTGGGCTGCAGAGAACACTGCTTGGCTGTGTTAAAATTGATACAGAAACTTTAGAGTGTGAAGCCATTCATAGATAGCAAATAGGAAAATTCTGCGTCTCTGGTTTTCCAAATTGCCGCCCAGGGAATTATAGTTTCACCAAAATGATCTGTTCAAAACTATTCGATCATCAACAACCGAATAAATAACCTTGTGTAGTATTTTCTCAAAAAATTGATTCCAGTTACTAAATATTTGAGTTTGGTTGGCTTCATTTCAGAGTACTATAGAATAAGATCAAACAAGCCCCTCTATCTTACATCTATTT
>JAVCKT010096564.1:0-12882 GCA_032273925.1 Rhynchotus rufescens | reverse complement strand
TCGGAAGTTCCACAGGAACTTAAGGAAGCATTTCTTCACTGTGAGGGTGACAGAGCACTGGAACAGGCTGCCCAGAGGGGATCTCCTTCTTTGGAGATCTTTAAAATCCGCTTGGATGCAGCCCTGTGCCACTTGCTCTACGTGACCCTGCATGTGCAGGGGGGTTGAACTCAATGACCTCTGAGGTCCCTTCCAACCTTGGGCATTCTATGATTCTATATTAGTGCAGAAATCTATAGAGCACTGAGCCCCTCTTTCCAACAGTCTTATAGGCAGGTAACTCACAAATAGCTGAATGCAATGAATAAAAAATGAACATAAAATAATTAGTCACCAGATTCTTTTTGAACATGTATTTCAGTCCTTGAATTGTAGATGGCTCAGTGGTTCCTTACTTGTGAACTTGTGAATCACTGAATTCATCTTGAATTGTAGTTTTCCAGTATTTTCCTGTTTCATGATCAGAGCAAACTTTGCATGATGTCTTTCAAAGGAAGAAATTCTGGAAGTGACTCAGGTGCCTAAACCTAGGGATCTGGTGGTATTCTGCAGGTCCCACAGTGCAGGAAAGCTGCACAAGGTTTGCAGTCTGGCACTGGACCTGCAGAAGCAGCAAGATACCTCTACTTCTTCCTCCTCACTATTTGTGGTCACTTTCAAATGGAGGGTTAGTCAGGAATGTCTCCAAGATGTCTGGGGAACCTGATGTAAAGAGACGCTGGGAAGATGAAGATAAGGGACAAACCAGAACAAAAATACTGAGTGCAGCTACTGTGATGGACAGCATTGTATGTCTGAGGGATGGCGCTTGTGAACTTCTTGGGAAGAGGACAGCAAAACCATTAGGTGTATACACACACTGTGTATAAGAACCTCCAATATTTTTCCTGCAGTGAATCTTCTGTAAGTCACAGAGCTGTGGCCCATTTGCATTTTTCATTAGTTTAGTGTCATGTAGTGACATGTACCTAGGAATGACTTTCAAGTATATTATTCTCCATGCATGTAATTTCAATAAGATAAAGCAATTCAGACAGGAAAATTAATCAGTAAAAAAATGGGAGCATTTTTGCCCTAAGAACAATCTCACAGTGCCTGCGTTTGAACCCTCTGCATGGAGGGTAGAAGTAGAAATGCTCTCTTAATCTTGGGAATCCAGATAATTTTATCTTTTTCTACATGGGTCATCCCAATTCAAATTTTAGATACCTTTCTTTAAGTGCAGTTATATAGATGCATTTCTTTAAATAAAGTTAGTAAAGCATAACTGCAAGAGTCCCTGAAAGAGCAAGATTTTATTTCTGTGACTGCTGAGATTTTGCAGAAGAGATTTTAGATAATTCATAGAAAACCTTGAAGACCCTATCTGAAGTGAGGCTTTCTTTTGTGCTATTTTTGCTTGCTACTTAATTAAAAGAAGTGTGATCTGAAAAGAGACATCCTCCTTTGGTGTAAAGTCCTTCCTTTTTGGAAAACAAATGGAGGAGAAAGTGTTCAGGCAAATAAATAAATGTCAAAATGGTTAATTTGACTATGGAAGGATTTTAAGATACATGTTTCAGCAGTGTAAAGAAATCCAAGTTAGGAAGGCAAACTTAAACCTATAATGTAAAATTAGGAAGAAAGTGAACAAATATAAAATATATCAGAAATGGAGTTCTGGAGTAATTATTTTTACACCCGTCCACATTCAGTTATATTTAAAAAAGATATCTATAAAAGCATTTTATACAGAAAATAAAACATATAAGAAACATCTCCTCATTTTATTATCTTAAAAACTTTCTGATAACCAACATTTACATTGCCATATTTCAATATTAAAATAGTTTCACACTGTTAGTGTCAGAACATTTTTACTAAGTAATTTCATTGTGTCAACTACAGAAAATCTTCTACATTCAGATATTTCAGATTCAAAACTTTTATAAATTTATCATTTTAAATCCACTCTTACTGTGTTTGTCCTGTGTGTTTGGGGTTTTGCCTTTGAGAGCTTTATAATATTTTAAATGCATCATTTTCATTGAAATCCTTCTAATGGCTTCTGATGAAGAGTGGTGCAATCTGGGCATTAAACTGATGTGACCTCTGTTCACTTCAGTGAAGACTCTTACTATTTTCAGGAAAAGTTTACTGTTTGAAGTTCAGTTTTTACGCTGACTATAGCCAACTCAGTGGGATTTGGGTCAAGTACTAAAAGAAACCCTGGACACAAAGACTTTAGCAAATCTTTGTAATCCTACTAAAACTAGAATTTTTAAGTTATTTATCTTGCATGTCACCTCCCTCAGCTCTTAGCTTTTTCATATTGTAGATGCCTGGTAAGAGGGAAAAATCCTCCTGCAGGCGTGTTAATACTAAAACATACTATTTCTCAGAAGGCTTAAATCTGCAGGCTGCAAGGAAAAAGCTCCATAAACAAGCTCAAAACTGCCGGAAGCACCATTAAAAAACGAACATGGGAGCGAGAAGGATTCTCTGGGTCATTAAGGAAAATCCTTTCCTATCATGCTTAATTAACAATGTCTCTAAGACGTCACATCATAAGTACAGAACAAGCAAAAATAATAGAATGCAAACCCAAAAGGTGGAGAGCTCAAGAAAATAACCAGAATATGCTAATCAGGTTATCTGACTGCTATGTCAGAATACTCTCAACATAATTAATTTTTTGTAGTTACCATAGCAAAATATTTCTCATGCTTCATCCATATCCATTGCCCCTGACTGCAATGTGATTGGCTTAGGCATTACATCTCTGTTAAGATCACTTTTTATATGCTTTTGAATTGTTCAGTGTTGGCAGCCACCAGTGAAAAAAATTCTGTTTTGGGATGTTCAGGTATCGGGTCTGGGAGAGTATGTTGCATATTCCAAAAGTTCAAACCAAATGAGGCTAACAGGATCACGTGCATGTTAGAAACAAATCCAACATTAAAAAAATCCCACGTACACCATTATAAAATCATCCATCAAGCTCCCTCATTCATTTTTAATAAGTAAAACAGAGCTGAGCAATTAGTGTCACTAACAGTTATTTTCCTTGTAAATGATGTATTTGGTCTTTGAATAGTGACTGCCTCACACTAATTTTCTTTAGAAAAAAACTAGACCTCTTTCTACTGGGATAAAGTTCAACTCGGTTCCTCTGAGCGTTAAGAAATGTCATGAATGTGTCCTGCATCTTTTAAGAGCACACCAAGATGCTTTTCAACATCAGTTCAGCGAAAACTAGACCTGCACAGGTAAATTGAACCAGTACTCTTTATTAAAATAGCATGAGATGATCTGGCAAGGGTCAGATGTGTCTGAATTAAATATAGTGCTCTAAAGTGTAGTCTATCCTTACTGTCTAAGCAGCTTCCATTATCAATGAGCATCTCCAGAAGAAAAGATGCTCTTTATTTCTCTGCTGGGCAAAACAAATGGGAACTCTGTCAATCTATTCAATCATTCAAATGTGATTTTGATTTGTTTATGGGGTGTCTTACTATGCAGAGAAAAGATACAGCTCAGCTAAACAGATATCATGTACTGATGCTCACATTATTTTATACTCACTCAAAGAGCTCATAGTTTTAAGATTTAAAAAAACCTGATTTTCTTACTATTTCTTACTATTTCTTCCCTCCTCATGATTTTATTTATCTTTTGAAAAGGAAGCATATTCTAATGACTCTTTGATAATATCATTGCGAAAAAAAATGTGTTTTTTTCAGCTTTTATGTGAACAGTAATAAATAGTAACTAAATTTTCTTTACTACTAGTAAGAGATTTCTGGTTATGTGATTGATTTTCTTTATCTGAGCATTATTCTGACTTCACCTTTTTTTTTTAATCAAATTCATCAGTCTTTCAGCTGTAAAAGAACATCAGAATGTACTTTTTTATGCAACAGAAGCACTTAGCTAAGCCAAATATGGCACAATTCCCCAAGCTGAGATGGTGTCTCAATTTACGAAAAAAATAATGGATGGAAACCTTAGTTACCTAGTTCTCACAGGTTAATTGTATGTATGAGTTACATCTCACAGAAAATTGTGTCTATGTTGGATCAGAAGTGATTCCACCTTACAACATGCTCTTTGAGGACTGTTGACATCTGAGATAAGAGATAATCCACCTGATTAGACGGGGCAAGACCAACAGGCTGTCTAGCCTGCTGAGGAGAGAGTTAGTCTAGGAATCATGGGGAAAGCAGATGATTCACATCTAAGTGGGTGGTCAGGGTGGAAAGGGCAGAGAGTGATGGGGTCAAGAGAGATCCCATTTTGCCAATCAACAAACTAGGCAAAAGTATATGAATGCAAATACAGTTTGACAAACAATCAGGAAGATTTCTGGGAGTACTTAAGGCTAACTTCCTGCTATAGAAACTAATGGGCCAGCCAGGATTCACTGAGAAGGAAGCTTGGCTATCAAAGAAGAGAGATCAATGAGAAGAAACTAAGGGAACTGGGTCTGTTCAGGTAGGAGAAAGAAGATTTGGGGGACACTTGATAGCAGCCTTTCAGTATCTATGGGCAGTTTATCAAGAAGACAGAGACAAACATTGTGTGGGTGTGCAAGGGGGCATAAGTTGAAACAAGTGAGGTTCAAACTGGATCAAAAAGTTGGACTAAATAACGTCTTGTTGTCCCTTGGAACCTAAATTATCCTATGATCATACAGTGAAGGGCAAGGAGTTAGAGATTGCTAGACGTCACGAAAAAGACACAGATTTTGTTTTCAAAGAGAAAATGTCTCAGTGTTTCAACATATTCACTTCCGTTGCTGTACGCATTCCTCAACTGAATGCAAATGTTCTCAAGGCTATCCAAAAAGACTTGTAAAAATAGGCATACTGTCTTCCAAGCTACTGGATTTTTGTGCGGATAAGTGGGTTTTCAGGAACCTATATGTCTTCTGACATAGTCAACTCTATATTGGTTTATTCAAGATGTGTCTTCTGAGCTTACTGAGTTCCTGATTAAGATGACATGTAAGTCCAAGAATGGTTAATTTTAACTCATGATGAGTAAGTGGTAAGTAAAACTTAAAACAAACCTACTTTATCTCATATCAGACATACCAGAGACTCATGCTGCTGAGATAAAACTAGGGAGAGATAAAATAGAAGTGATACAATCAAATCAGAAGGAACAATCCAAGACAAAGTTTCTGAAGAAAAGTAGGAATAGCTATTATTTCCTTCTTGTACTAAATACCTATCTGGATTGAATGTTTGATTAGCAACCAAGAGGGCTGTTTCAATCTTTTTCTTTTTAATCTAGAGGATTTTGACTCTACTTTCACATGTTCTACATACCATGGGCCAGACCTCAAATCATTTTAGAAACTAAAACCAGGGCAGGCTGCACATCAACTTTCTTGCTAAATGGTTCCTGAGGTCTGCCAATTTCAGAAAATTCTCTGTGTCAGAGCATAATTAGCAGAGCAGCTCATTCTGAATGTTCTCATTCTTATGAATGAAGTGGTAAATGACGAGATATTCTGATTCTCTCTGCTACAATCCAATACTTTTTATTTCAGTGCATCACTATTCACATTTTTAGTCAAAAATCACAAGGCGCTGGGTTTAAAGGCTATGATGTGTAGTTAGGATGAATTATTTTCTCTCAGTGTGCTCCTCCATTACTGATTTTCTATAACTATTGCCTTGACTTTTTTGATATAGCTAATGCACTAAAAGCCCCTGCTAGACACTTTGTAGGTATTCCATTGATTTTTAAGACCAGGAGGATCTATTCCTCCTGTGAAGCACTAATCTTTCACATAATAATTCTACTGTTAGACCTATAAATAGAAATATTTGCAAATCTAAATAAATTAAGAGTAGGTATAGATGATATTGGTTTCCAAACTGCATCAATAAACTTAACCAGTGTTGACTGCACTTTCTCAGGATAGAGGGCTACAATCTGTGATGGCCTTCAGTTTGGAGAAAATTTAGATAGCATTTAAACAAAAGTTCTTGACCTGCTAGCGGGATGAGAATAGGATTATTGATAAACCCTAAGTTTTTATCTTCCAAAAACTAAGTGTCTTTATTCGTGTAAGCTCTTTATTTTGTAAAGACTGGGGAATGTTCAAGCAAGCGAAGTTACTGCTAGTCTGATGTCCAGGCTGCTCTCATCTGTGAGAATGAAAGCAGAAGCTGGGAACAGAAAGCATGACTAGAAAGAGAAAAATCAAACATCACACCATAAATATATGGCAAATCAGCCATTAAAGCACCTCCTCACACACATTGCTTTCTGCCTCCAAACACAGAGTCAGCACCAGCTGTAACTCAATTAAACCCAACAGTTCACAGGTGTTCAATGGAATGACTATAACATATAAAATACTTTTCTCTTTAGGCTTCTTTAAAGTTTTCAGTGTTATAGAGATTTCCTTCCGGAAAAAAATAAATAAATAATAAATAAATAAATAAATATCAGTGACCAAAGCAGAAAGTTGTTCAAAACGAAGAAATGATGCAAGGTATAGTTCGGAAGGAATTATAATTTCTGTAGAGAGAGACCCATATTTCCTGCTGCCCCCCTCCATGACTCTCAACTAAGAAATTATGTGTTATGTAGCCTGTCCTCAGCCTGAATACATACACTCTGCCTGTGAAAGAAGAGCATGAGAACAGAAGAGCAAAGAACAGAAACAGTATGGAATTTGTTCAAATAATTTAATAGTTATTAAAAATATTCCCATGTCAAATGACAGTTTTCTCTTTCACATAGCCAGCCTGGGCTGAAGCCATTGCAGATGCTGATTTCTTTCTCACTTTTACATTCTTATAATTCAGGCAAATTCAGAGTTCTGTGTGTGTTTCTTATAACTTTTATTGTTTTACTGGTTGTATGTACTTTTTTTTTTTATACAGCTACTTAATTACTGGTTGTTTACTCTCATATTTTCATATTTTGCATCTACATTTTGTATATTTTCTCATAAATTTCATTTAGGTTTCACAGAACTTAAGGACAATGTAAATAAATACTATTCATTTTTAATTTCACACTTTAACAGATAAAAGCCTATTAAATCCTATAATTTTTCTCTCATCCTCTCACCCATACCCAGTGTCATCCTGTGTTTGATTATATGTAGTGGTCAGTTTTGGAGAGGAGTGGTATAAAATCTGCAAATTTCTGTGAGCTGATTTTAGAGAGGATAATATGGGGTGCCCCAGGGCTGGAAGGAGGTGGATTTTTAACTGTGGCATCATATTATTTCTCCAGTTGCTGGTCTGCAAATAGAAAGGAAGCTGGGAGACACTGCGTTATAAAGCACAAGTGCTGATTGACACGTCACTGGATTGGCAGACTTGGTTGCAGAGCAGAAACTTGCCTTTTTTATCTATCTGTTTTTGTTTTTAGCACTGACTAGGCTCCTACCTGCGACCTTCAAACAGTATCTGAAATAAAAAGAAATGGGGGAACCTTCCCATCTAGCCAAGTTATCTCTGGGGATCTTGTGTTCCTGTTTCAGGTATGGAGGAAGATAATCAATTATCCTCCAATGGGTGCAGATGAAAGGGACACAGAAATTTCTAGGCATTCTATTCCACTTAATTTTAGACTTCTAAAATTAAGTTATCGAGGAAATAGGTACTTCTGGGGGATGACTCATTCCATATTGCACAGACAGCTATTTTCAAAGGAATGAATTTCACTGGCTGAAAGAGGGAGGCCAGATATGTATATCTTAGACCAGATGTCTTTTATACACATTAAATTAGAAGATACTAGAAACCCAAGCCATTGATATAGTTATTATGCTAAAAAATGTCTTTCTACTGATGTTCTAGTTTAACCTTGAGACACTGGAATGGGAAACACTGCGAGAAAGCATTTGGCCAACACAAAAAAAAAGTCAGTCTAGATGATCATAATAATCCCTTTGGCCTTAAACACTAAGAAGATTTAGAAGAGCCTGCCCTTTGGCTCAAAATAGCAGCTGTGTCATGGAAGATAATTAGAAAAGACATTACAGTAAAGAGATATTATGGAGTTTTCTTTACCAGAAAGGTATTTGTCTGCACGAAAATTCTACATATGCCATGAAAATTAAAAACAAGAAAATCTCTTCTAATAAATACAACTTTAAACTACTTCTGGTAAATACTCAGAGCTTTAAATAAATTACAAATGAACAAGGGACTGCTCTTTTGTCTTACATTTGTACTGCACCTTGCACAATGACAATCTGGAAGGTACAGGAATACAAATAAGTACAAATGTTAACATCTGGACACATTAGCTCACTGCAGTATCCATTCTTCAACCTTTTCCCTTTGCACATTAGTACTGATTTCAAATCAGGTATGTAGATTAAACGTATATCCATGCTGACTCTGGCTCTGCTCTTTTATTTCATGCTGTTCCTATCATCTGGCATAAGAGCATTATGCTATTTATCTCCCTTCACTGTTACTAAAGTAAAATTGTGCTCTAAAATTTCTGAAAATATAACTTTTCAAAAATACTTTAAACTGATAAGGAAGAGAATTGAGAGAAGAGGAAGTAATTAGTTAAGCAAAAACCTTAGGGTAGATTTTTAGGAGATCTAAGTACTATCCCTTCTCTTTTCAGCATATATATCTGAAAATAAGCTTTCTTGATAAAAAAAACAGTGCTTTCTGTTGTTAATATGCTTCTCGCTAATCACCCAAATCCATTGGTATATTATATATTGTTAATACAAGACAATCAATAAATAATATAAAACCTCTTCAAAAAGGATAAGTTAACATTAGACAGAGTTTATTAACTATACAGCAGAAGCCTTTATTCTAAATCCAGACACTCTCAGCTGAAAAGACCACCAACCAGAACACTTATGTTCCATGAAAATTTTGCAATTAATTATATTTTTAATCTTCAATAATTTTAAACATCATAGAATTCTCAAATGTTTTCTCTGCAGGTCTCTTTCACATTAATACTTGTTAAATGTGTTAATGTCAAAAAACAGTTTGTGCCTTAGTATACTAAGGTGACAAATATATTAAAAACATATTAGAATGATATAATTTAAGCAAGGATCTCTTTTGCTTCTTTTTCTCCACAACAAATAGTTTCAACCAATTTAGCCTATTCTGATAACTTTATCATACTCAAAATGCAAATGCCAAAGTGACTGTATTTAGTTCATACTATAGATTGCTGCTGCTTTCACTGTGTGTCGTAGAGGTATAAAAGCCTAGCTTTTCTGAATGGCTTAAAGATTTGGAAGCTAAGATTTGGTATTATGACTGCATGTAAGAAAAGATTTCCTCTTTAAGGTAATATTTCCACACATGCTTAATCTGAAGTGAATTTCAGTCCTGTTGAAATGAAATTATGTATGCAGGGAAAAGAAATGGATAATTAAAATAGAGACCTTTTCTACATCTTTGAATTTTTGTTTTATAAATATAACCTTACTATTCCCCTAAAATTTCCTGCAGTCATTACTGCCAAGAATATAAATAACAATATATGAGAATATTGAGAATGTAACAAAGTTAATGATTCAAAAATTATTGTTAGGAAACGGATGAAAAGTTACCTGTTCCAAAAGACTCTCCTTTAAGTGTCTCAATAAAAGGTCTGGAGTTATGCGAGAGGAAATCGGATCACTGAAATTTAGTTGCACAATAATATTCCCCACCCTACCCAGCTTTCCCTACATCCCTTAGAAACACACCTTCTTTGTAAAATCTTATTGTTTACTAAAATGCAAAGTTTTGTGATCTGTGGAATTCTATGAGGCACTTCTTTAACTTTCCTCTAATTCCAGTTTCAAGATGCTTCGTTAATAAAGTACTTCCTGACTCATAATTGTTTGGAGGATTTCTTGACCTAGGGGATACACGTGGACAGTCCAACATAATATTTTGATGCTCTAAGATGAGAGGAAAACAGCTATCCAGCTCTCTCAGAGTGAATGAATGGAATAAGCCATTTGATTTATTCCATCAATCTCACCCTTCAGGAAAATGTGTAGCAAAAAGCAATTCAGATGAGACAAATATATATTGTCTTCAGAAAATCGTCTGAAGAATTTCTGACCAGCTGAAACATTGTTTTCAGGTTTGTTTCTAAAAAAGAGCAAATGTTCTACCGTGTACACACTATTTCCAAACAAACCCAGTGTTTCTTCAGTTAAGCAACTACAATATCTATTCTGAAAGAAAAAGAAATGTTTTTGCACCTAAAAATTTGATCTTTTGTAAGCTTATTTGATATAAGGAAGAAAAGCAGGTCTATTTAGTAGCTGGAGGCATGGCTAGCAGGCATCACTGTTAAAAATAATTGTAGCCTTGAGCCTGGTTTTGCATCAGCTAAGCAATTACCCTTTCCTTTGGCATCTTTAAGTTCAAAGAATTCTAAACAGTGGTGTGCAGAGATTTGTCCCAAGGTGATCTGTTTATTATAGCATTCCCTGAATGCTGTGTAGGAGAGACACTGCAGAAAGTCAAAGCTCTGCAAACTCTCTATAAAGGCCAGATTTTCTCCTCTCCTCTGCTGCAGAGGCAGTGTTTGAACATCTTGTTTTTAATGGCATTACCAGTCAGAGCTCTTGTAAAAACCCTCATATAATTTAATTTTCCACCATACAATTCTTTGCTGATGCTGCTTCCTCCTTTCCCTGCCATCTGGGAGGTTAGTCCTTTGACTGATGAAAAGTTGTGAGAACCAGAAAGTTGATCTAACTTTTTCTTGAGTTTCTTTTGTGTTTGTTTTGAGGAAAGAGGGAGGGTTTTGTTTTGTTTGAAACATCTAGGCTGAGAATACGGGGTGATAAGAATTATTTACTTCCCCAACTGGTTGTCCAGGCACTACCTTTATTATTATGGCAACATATAGAGGACAGGCAATAGTTCAATTTTTAATATATATGCTTATGTGGCATCAAATTCAATGTTGGATCTACAACTTCTATTGCAATATTTAAAATGTGATTTCCACCCCCCTCACATCACAATAAAACAATAGCAACAACAACAAATGCAACCAGTTAAGCGACATATAAATGATTGTTATAAAGACAACCCTTTAACAACAGTTAATAGAAGCACAGCCTTCAGAACAAAGGTCACTGATATGGAAAGGCAAGGAAATTCTAAATATCAGTTTCTAAAGGAGTGTCTCATATTCACTTAAATTTCTTATTTAAGCTTCAGTCCTTTGTTGATAGACCTACTCCAGGAACTGTGCTTAGGATTCCCCTCAATATCACCTTTCATTATCACCTTTGTTTCCAAACTTATCTCGGATCTAGTTGGTACCTTCTCATATAAAATCTGTTGCTTCTGTGTGGCCTGTATGCTTTTGGCTGTTTCTTTTGTATGCTTTTTCTCCTAATCTTACTTTGTCATTCTTGATGTAAGAGGAATAAAAATGCACACAGTATTCAAGATGTGAACACTACAAGTAGTTTCTCTGTGGTTATTTTCTCTTCTGTTTTCAATTTCCTTCCTAATAATACCTTAAATGATTCCTTTTGGCTCACTGCAAAACACTATCATACTTTCACTGAGCAATCTCAGATAACTCTAAGATCTTTGCTGTGAATATTAACACGACTCTTGGTTCTACATACTTTGGGATTTTTTTCTCCTAAACTGCATTCCATTTATCATTGTTTATTTTTCATTTTCTATTTTATTGTCTGGTCAGTCTTCACTTTTATTACACTGGCTAAATTATCATCAGTAAAGCCTGTCACTCACTTTCCACTATCCAGCTCCTTATTTCTTGTGAGCACAAGGAAAGGCACAGGTTCTCTCACAGGTCTTCTGGGATTACACTTTTAACTTCCCTTCACTGTGAAAACTGTAATTATTTCCTACCTTTTGTTCCTATTCATTAATTAGTAGCTAATCCGCGGGAGGACTTTTCTTTTTATCCCATGACAGCTTAGTTTTCTTTGAAGAGAAGTGTTCTGAAATCTCTTTGAAAAATCAAGCTACACTATTTATGTACAAGTTTGAGAGGCATATTCTTAAAGGACGTTTTTTATATCTGAGAAAAAATGACTTTCAATCTGTGTTTTCTGTTTTGTTTGTGGTTGCAAGTCCTTTATGCTTTGTTCAAATTTTTAATACTATTTCTATGAAACTTCATGAATATTATAATCTTTAGGGAATACAATTTAATTAATATTCTCTTCAGTATAGTTTCCATAGCCCATGGATGTATTTCATGACTGCTTCTTGGGATCATTTTTTGTGATCATAATTTTATGTTCTAAGAAATTTATGGTTTTGATTTTTTCTTTACTTTTATGTAATATTCCATGAAACATTAAGAGAATATTTCCTGACTAATTCGTTAAATATTTCTATGAAATTTTATGTTGTATTTATATACAGAACTGCAATGTTTTGTTTGGAAATGTGCCTGTATTAGACACTTCATTCTGAATCATTCATAAAAACATAATTGATCACTTTTCACTGCAACTACTAGTAATTTTTAAGTGAAAATATTGCAATATTTAATGTAAATTGCTTTCTGTTTCTATCTTTATCTGATTTCTCTTCCCATTAAAAATAGAATTTTTAATACATGCCACAGCTGAGCAAATAATTCAACACAAATTAAATTACCTATTTAATTTTTTTAAAAAATAAACTAAGTACTTACATTTTCACATCTATTTTCATGTCTGAAGCTGCAGGTTTTCTGCCCAATGTCTTGTGATAAACTGGTGGAATACTGCTGTAGAAGATCATTACTTAAACTTGAGAATTTAAGGGTGATTTCTAAGTTATGCATCTGCTTATCTCGTTATCTCGTTACTCCCCCCCCCTCTTTTCCTTTCCTTTCCTTTCCTTTCTTTTCCTTTCCTTTCCTTTCCTTTCCTTTCCTTTCCTTTCCTTTCCTTTCCTT
>JAVCKT010096563.1:0-12884 GCA_032273925.1 Rhynchotus rufescens | reverse complement strand
TTTCCAGCTTCTTAAAAATCATTATGGTATAATAAATATTTACTTTAACTAGACTCCTGAACAAGAAAAGGCAGCTTATTTTGTTTTTTGATTTGCTCCTTTGTTTACTAGCTCTAAGTTGTAATAATAACACCCATTTCATTATCTGATACTATTTGTTAATGGGCAAACTTGAATAGGGATTCAAAAAGTAAAATACTGTTATTAATGTCAAGAACAGAGACCTAAACCAGCAAACTGACACCAGTTACAGCTGCTCAAAGTAAGCATTTGGCTTAAAGAAGCTTCACATAATCTAGAAAGTGTTTCCAAGTACCACATATTTGCAAAGAGAATGCCACTAAAAGTAATCCCAAGGTTACAAAATATGAAAGAAAATCATTATGAAGAATTAAGTAGCAGAAGATTATGAAGAATTAAGCCAAATGTCACATTTATAAACCTAGTGATCACGATGGGAGTCACAGACTAACTGTCCGGCAGGGAAAGCAATATTCAAAAGTACCCAAGGGTTGGCTAGATATAGACAGTTTTGAAATACAATCTTTTTAATGTGGTTAATGCAACAGTTAATTCAATGATGCAGCACCTTTCCTAATGCTGTTTGAGGGTCTAATATTACTCCTAAGGTAAAATATTAGTAAAACTAGCCCGACAACACATCCAATCAGAGAACAGTACATTATACCACGGCAGAGGCAAGAAAGCCTGAGGCTTTGTAAAAAAACCACCAATCAAACAGAAAACAACAGAATTGGTACGTGTAATCTATTTTCACGTGTTTTTCAGAACAGTGTCAGGACTGCAGGAAACAATTTAAGAAATATCAATAAGTTCACTTTTCTCAGTCAATATCAGAGGAAGCTTCTCAAAAGGCACGGCAATCATATGCCATTTAGCAAGAACTGAGAAACAGATCTCATCTGAATAAAAACAGAAGGGTAGCGCCAGTTCTATTGTTTTCAATGTTCTTAATTAAAAAATAGATTTAAGTTTTTTGAGGAACTCAGATGTTTATGTCACCACTTTGATGAAAACACAGTTTCAGAAAGTATAATCTTTTCCTAAGTTTTAATTAGGTTTTCAATATTGAATGTTAACTACATTTTTAAATATTAATATTATAATCACATTTAAGAGCACAAATCCAAGGAGTATTCCTGAAGTGTCTAAAATTCTGACTTCACAGCATACAACCTTTTGTGCTTAGGTTCCGTTCAGTGAAGAGCTGATTGATTCTACTCTATTGCTGGAGGTCTACTTGACCAGAAACCACACATTACTCCAGAGAGATTCCTCTACACTCTTGGATTTCCAAAAGGAAGATTACCTCCTTCCTAACATTTTTCTTCCCTTTCATTCAAACTCAACGAAAACTAGATCTTGGGGACCTTCTGAGCCTACTTCTGCTCACATGTGAACGTGACACGAATTCCACTAGCCTCAGAGAACCCTCCAGTAAGGACAGACCAAGACAGTCAATCACAAAATACTTCCAGCTGAAGCACATGCCCCACAACAGCTTGACTGGAAGTGCATCAGGAAGCTGACCACCAGTGGAGATATTGATAGGCCCTTTCTTTTCAAGGATATCAGGAACAGAATCAATGACTTCAGAGCTCTTCATTCCTTATAGGAAGCAACAAAACTTCCTCGAAAACAAGGATTAGAAGCTAACAATTTAATTTTGAAGAACAACATTCATGAGAAAGTCTGGTTAATCCCATAGTTCAACTTTTCAGCTCATTACATAGCGTAAATTTTAAGAACACTATAATAAACCAAGATGGACCCCATGTCGCTTTTCCTTCAGATATTCCCTGTACCATGCACTAGCTGGCCATCCATCCTTTCAGCACCATCAGAATTGCATAATGGTACAAACTGCTTTTTCATCTAAACTAAAAGACAGAGGAATGAGGATAGAGAATCAATCTTTTCAAAAGCTTTGGACACTTTTGAATTATTCTCCTGTCTTAGTTACATTTAATTTCCAGTAGGTCTGAAGGTGCACAGAGTAATGTTTCTCCTCCCACTTTTTTTTTCCCTCAGTTTTGATTTTGATTGTATTCTCCTTTTTCCCCAATAATCCCACTTTCTCCATAATTCATCTCTCTCCTTAGCTGTTCTGACTTTCTTCCTCCCTTTAGTTTCAGAAAGCACAAGAAAAAAAATGTCTCTGAGTTATCAAGGAAGGATTCTCACAAAATACATATTTCACTCTGTTCACTTGTCATCACTATTGATTCATACTTACCCATAACTAGAAGAGTTTCAAAATGCAAACCTCTAAGAAGTTTTAGATCCAGCACATCTTCAAAAGGCCTCCAGATACCTTAAGTAATGAATTTCCTATTTAAGGAGTAGCACTTTACTGACTTATTCATACTTATAGAATTTGAAATCTCTTTTCAACTGGTGGTTGTGGATTACCTAAGAGAAGATAGACTGACTTTTAAATGAAACTAAAAGAAAACTCTGTTTTGAGAAACAGGTTCACATGCTGATTTTTATTCTCTTCATTCCCTCCTTTTTTCCTCTTTCTCTCTCCTGATTGAATTGAGTAATGTGCAGATCAGCAATTGCATTTGACCACTTTTTTTCTAGAACTATTCATGTAGATATTATCAGGAATTTTTAAAACTTTACAGTAAACAAGACTGTGAAGTCTAAGAGAAAACGCAATTTTTAATTCCTGTAATAACAGTGCAAGTTCCAGGGATAATCAATGCGAAAGCTCAGTACAAAGGCACAGGGTCCTGTGATTATTCTGACAAGTATACACTGAAATTTGAGCAGTTAGAAAGAATGACTAGAAAGAACAGCTTAAAAAGAAAACCTATAATGACGGTGTAATTGTGATGACAGAATAAATTATTTATGTAAAAACAGCGAGACTTAGGAGGTAATATTAGCACACTATCCACATGTTCTGGTCTTTGTAGGATCCAGACCTGCAAGCATTACCTAACAGCATCATTTGATATCAGGAGCAGCTGGCAATTAGTGTATGAAGCTAGGGAATGCTGCATTTGGTAGCGACCACTGCAGCAGTACCTCTTCCATACCAGTAACGAGGGAGTCTCTCTATAACTTGACTACATGTTACAGCATCCTCAAGAAACATCCTGGTTCAATTCAAAAAAAAGTAAGTCTCTCTCATAGAGGTTTTCCAAACTGCCAAGTCTCTATAAAGAAATCACAATGGTTACTGTGTCTTCCGACAGCAAAGAAAGAAAGAGGCTAAAATACATTATTCATAAAACATGATGAGGAGCAGCACAAAGTAGCACGTTTCTCCTCTACAGAGGAGAGAAAGCTTTCCTGTGAACACCATACAACCATATCCCTAAATAAATTACTTTTATGTTAATCATGAACAAGTCTCTGGAGTCTGAAATTGTTGTTAGAATTCTATTTTAAAGTTGTACGGTATTTCAGTTTAATTACAACAATGAATAAAACACAAAGCATCCTAAACTGAAATAAAACTACAGAAGCCTGTAATAACTTTAGATATTTGGGAAAAGGGAAGGGGGTGTTTTTGTTGAGATTTTTTTTTTTTCTCAGCCAAGATTCTGCAAGCTTAGGACAAAAACTCTCCCAGCTGCCAAGCAATGTGGTATCTTTGCATATCACTCAAGGTATGACTGCATGGCTTCATGAGCACGCGAAAGAAATACAGGTAACAAGAAGCAAAATACGGTGGGAGGTACTGGAGCATGCTTTTGTGCACGGCAAAACGCTCTGACATTTAACAATGTGCTTATTGTTGTACAATTACAAAGAGGAATGCTCAGAAAGAAGTTTTCTGTTCTCTGTTCTAGAATCTCTTTCTTTTTTCAGGTTTTCTCCCCTCCCCGCAAAATACAGAAACACAAATCTAATCCTTTATCCATCACCTTCAGTTCAGTATAGGGTGAAATATTACCTCAGAGAACATTCTTTTCAATTACTGGCTAGAAGAGGAGGATTTTAAAATTTCTTTAGAATATAATTCATCTGCATAGGAAAACCTCAAAGTACTTGTCATATATTCTAATATTCTAAAAACAAATGCGTGTATACATATGTATATACACATATACATATATATATACATATGTATCTATATGTATTTACACACAAACACACACACAAGCAAGATGCTAAATAAGGAAGTAATAAACAGGGAGCCCTACATCAATATGAAGTTAGTTGGCCAAATGATGCTTTTTGAAAATAACACTTATACAGGAAGTATCTTGTAAATGCTGACGAGAAGTCTGCTCACTGGTGGATGCTGAATTTATCCCTGTAATAGGAGTTCTCTTTCCAGCCCAAGGAATCTGAAAGGAATTTACGTGTTAAAAATAATCAGTTCCTTCCGCCCCTTTCGTTCCAGAGAGATTTTAACAGTCTACAAGTTCCCAGATGCAGCAACTCCATCTCCTGAACCAAAGTGACCAACTTTGTCAGTAAATACCACCCAGGGACCCACAGAAATACCAGGCAGGCCGCCCCCGGCCCTCCTGGCTGCACCAGTTGGCTGGTCCCCTTCCTTCCCTTTGCCCATGTCAGCAGCAAGGCTGAATTTCTCCCTAAAGGCAGACAGGACATCCAGAAACAAACATCGTAGCAAAGAATCTGCAAGAAGTAAACCATACAGAGAAAAAATACTGCTTAGCTAATCCAAAGCAAGTCATATGAGAATGAGAATCCTCTTTGACTGGGATCTTCTGTAAAGGTTTAAGAAAATTTTAATGAAAGATCTGATCAAAAACTCAGAAAATAAAAGAGGAAAAATCTGTTCCAAATACAACATACTTCTAAACAACCCCTTGTTTCAGCTGCACAGCTTCAAATCTCAGCCAACAAGGCTCTGCAGAACTCAAGCCAAACCATCCCCACCGTACCCACCTTTACGTAATAAGAAAGCTTTTGTTCAGAAAGATCCTTCTTTTTTTTTCTTTTTTTTTTTTCACTTCTCTTTTTTCAAACAAGTCTTGTAGGAGAGACTAGTGTTTGTGCCTGTTACCCTATTGATTGTTGGGTAAATATTAGGCTTCCTGCTTGTGGGGAAACTTCTGCAAAGTTTCCTTCAGTTTGGTTTGCGTATTTCCAACTAGTGCGTGGTTTAGCACAAGGAAGTTTATGTAATATTCCAGAGAAACTGCAGTACAGCATGGCTCATTTTAATTCAGGTATGAATACATGACACAGATGAATTCACAAAACACTCCTTTCATCTGAAATTTAAGTAGTAACCCTTCCCCATCCTGAAAGGTTTAAGCAGCTTTAAGTGCTGGAATGATTATATTCTCCTGCATCTTTAAAGCAGTCCTGCAGAGAAACAGCTTTGGATCAAAACTTTTCTGAATTTATTCAAAAAAAAGAATATACCATCAATATAAGGATATTCAAATAAGTCATTCCAAAAAGATCTCAATGTTCTCTACAACTATCAAATGCAAAGAGCTTCAACTTTGCCTAAAGCATTTTAGCATGACAGTACAAAAAAAATCTTTTCCCCAACAAGTCAAATGTGTGGGTGCTGAACAAATATCTGCTTAGAAAAATCTAGAAATCTGAGATATTTACCTACACAATTACAAATCTATAGGGCTAATTTTCTGTGTTGGTGCCACTATTTCCGAAATCCATCACTAACAGCCCTGCTTACCTACGGAGCTGGTTTCCCCTTTCCTAAAGGCACCTCTGGGAGCGCTGCAGTGGATTGCTTTTGCACTGGGCTACCATCTTCACCCAGCCACTCACCTGAAAGTCTGTGGCCTTTCAGCAAACGCTCCCTTCCCAGCACCCTTCCTGCCCCGCCAGTGCTCCGAGCAAACGGCCAGCAACGCTTAGCTAAACCTCATGAACAAGACACCAGGGAATGGAATGGTTGTAAATTCACAAAGAACCCAATATATATTAGTATGTACTATGCTGAGATTACTTAAGTGAGCCATGAGCCATTTCTCTCAGGCTTCTCTATTAAAAACTTCCACAACTTGTATTTCTTTGCAACACTGCAAACGAGTGTCCTGACTGTAGCTGAATATCCAAAGAACACAAATGTCTGCAACCGTCCCCGAGCCTTTCCACATCACAAACAACTCAGGAGCCAAGCTATAATACTGTGGTCATCACACAAAAACACACTATCACGGACAGGGAGAATAAGGGATAAGTACTTTTCGAAAAAGCTATGCTTTCAATCCCAAAGCACCTGCAAACATGCAGCCTATTTTGCCAAAATCGGAATAATCTACCTGTACTAACTACATACTATACTAAGCTTAAACTCTGCCTAACAAAAAGTAGCTCCCTAAGGCATTTTATTGCTTTTGAAAAGGTAAAATATCATGTTAAAAGAGAAAAGTTATGGTAAATGACTCATCATTTTTAGTTTAAAAATATTTTTTTAAAACTGAATCATAAGAATCTAAGCTCAGCATGCCCAAAGGATGACCACACTTGCACAAAATAGAGGATTTTATAACATCCAATTCACAGTGAATGAAGCATTTTATCATTATTTACTTAAATGCTTGAAAAAAACCTGCCAGTGACATTCCACTGGACAAGGTTTCCTTGTATGAAATAAAGACCATTTCTGCAAAGCAGTTTTCTATTTATAAACAGGACCTGCAGGATGTGAGGGGACCTTCTATCAGTTTTCTGCCCCACACAGCACGCACAACTCACACAACTTTCTGCAAGCACTGTGCGCATTTTTAACACTTCTGCCAAGCAGTATACTGCAGTCTGCAACACATTAGCGTTGCATAAACTCAATAATTTGAGGATGTTGTTTAAAACACACATGAAGGCATTCCTTATTTTAAATGCTATTTCTATCAGTCAATAGGAATTTAGTATTCTGCCATTAAAGGAAATTAATGGCATGCAACAGTCAAGCATTAAATTTTTTACAATGAACCATTAGCATCCTCGCAAATAGGAAACAAATTTATTTTAATATTTAAGAAATAATCTCTTCCGATGGGCTTACTAACAAGTCATTTATAGTCTTCCTTCTTCACAAAATGTCATGACTACCATCTGAGTAGGGAAAAAAAGGATAAAGCTCAAATGCTGATTTTGGCATTTCTATTTCTCTCTGAAGTACTTCACCTAAAGATAAAAGTTATCTTAAAGAAAAAAAAAAAAAAAAAACTCAGGCATTTGCAAAGCCAGTATTTTATAATTTGATTATTCAGTACCTAAGCCATAGCAAATGAAGCAGCTAAGTACAACTTTCACTATTGCTGTTAAATTGCTGTTAAAAATATATCAGCAAAACACTGCATGTACTTCTCCTATGCATGTGGAGCCACTATACAGTGCTGCATTATGCGAGCTCGCGGCAGAGCCGTGCGGAGCCTCGTGTGGAATTACTTACCCAGGAGCATGTTCTTCCTCCAGCGCGAGTTCGGCAGAAGGGCCAGTTCTGCTCGGTGGATTTAATACAGGGACTGCTCTCACAGGCTCCTTTCTGCCTTGGTTCAGGGTTTGAGCAAAGCTTGGAGTGGAGCTGCTGGGAAACACGCCTGGCCCCACCAGGGACGCTGAACCTCCCTCCCACTGGTGAGGGATCCCTGTCCAGGGCAGCGAGAAACGATGCGGAGCTGGGCAGGGGCTGCCGCCACCTCCAACCAAGCCAACAGCACCATAAAGAGAGAAAACGGTCACTTCACTACATCTTAAAGTGCTCTGTTTTAAGAAGCCTGCCCTGCAATTGGTTTTAAAGCAATTGCTTGTATTTGAGCAAGGGTTCCCTACAGGACAACTCTCTTGCACAGCATGTTTTATTACGAAATATCTGAGGTGTCAAGAAAAATATGAGCAGTGCAGCAACTTTTCACAAGCCTAAAACTACTTTAGAGAAAGTATTTGTTAGAAGAACTGTCCATTACCAAAAGCCTGTCCCAGACCTTCCTGAAACATCCTGTTCCAGTGGCCACGCTCTTCTCCAGGGTGTGACCAGGGCTCACTCCGAGCCGCACGCACACGCGCTCAGCCAAAGCTCCTTCCTATTTTACTCCACAACCTGCTACCCCTCCATCTCTCTGCTAAAAGGGGGATTACTTTGATAATTACTTGCCAACATGACTTGCAGCAAATACCTGATTTTAACTGTCCTGAAGTTTTTTATTTTAAAATTAAAAAGGCCATTACTAGCAGCGATGATTACAGAAAGACAGTGGAAAAATTGAATCAGCTTTGACATAAAAAGGCTAATAAAAATGAAACCTAATTAAAAGTAAATCCCTCTGATTTTTAAGCAAATCCTGTGATCTCGGAAGATGTGACTCATTCTTGTTATGCACTTGGGATTGGCAGCACCAATCTCTTATGAAACTTTATGTGGGTTTTATATGGACTCAGATGATGCAGCAGGAACACCAGTACTCCCAAGCAAATACTACATTCTCTCATGCTGATAGTAATATTTTGATTTGTATTTTCTGTGATGTCTGAACTTTTTTTTTTTTTTTTTTTTTTTTTTTAAAATATAACTTTAAACTGAAGTTGTTTAAAAAAAACCGTGACCACGTAACAGCCATGTGCATAAAAGCAATACAAAATGGAAACCCCGACGTTTCCCCGAATAGGCAGGCATGCTTCCCCTGCTCCTTCCCCTGCTCCTATGGCTTTTTTGGAAATGCCTGGTAGCTCCTTACTTGTTAAAGCCATTAGCAGGCATTGGCATGCTCAGGTTTAGCCATGTAGCTGGTTAGATGCACCAAATCTCCCTTCTGTTTTCCCTTCTCAGGAGCTCTCACCAGCCAGTCTCGCAGATGATCAGTCTTTGGTTGTAGAGCAAGGTTTAAGATTTACTAAGCACAGTTTTATGTTTTTCCCCCGCACTTCAGCTCATATTTAAAAAGCAATTTTCAGGATACAAAGGGTCAAAACTTTATCTTCCTGCTTCAACAGTTAACTTCCATCTCTTCCTACTGATGCCCACTGCTAAAGAAAGGCTGTTTTGAGCACCTGTCAGTCTATTACCTCTGGCTAACACATTTTGATAACTGAAACAAAAAGAACCTAGAATCCACCCAAGTTTACAGGAACCAGTGTTTAGGCTTGCACTCTTTCCACCTCCACCCTCTCCCCACAACTTGCTTTGCTGCAGGACTGCCTCCCTAGCAGGCTGCTATATCGTGGACTTGTATTTTGACTCATGTTCAGAACACTAAAGACTCTACTGCCAGGATGTGACTGATGAAAAATGGACAGTGTACACAGATACACTACACTTCAGCTGAAGTTGCCCTCACAGAGAAGCTCTCTTCTCTAGTGGTCCAAAATTTAGCACTTGTTACCGTTTGACACTAATCTCTCTGGAAGTCACAACAGCCTACTGTCAAATTTTAAGAGACTCCATCACATGGCCAAGCTTGGATCCTTTTAGTGAGGTCCTTCGCTTCTCATGCTTGAGTAACTGTTTCGATTCATATACCAGTTGCATCTAAAAATGGTAGAAAAGTTTTTGACAAAAGGGTAACCTAGGAAAAAGGGCTGTAGCTGCTATATCTGGTAGCAATGCACAAGTAAGGCAAAAACTAAATTATGTGGTGAACAGCTTAACTATAATGATATTGCATATTAGTCATCATGACTCTTAATCCTCAACTTTCTCAACTGAATTTTTACGTACATATGGAGAAACAAATGCTATTGTTAAGATCTCAGGGAAAATTAATACTTTAATGAATTTATTAAAATGATTAATATATGGAATACACTAATTAACTGCAAGCATTCTTCGGAGACTTTGACTTAAACCAACAGTTGATGTATAAAGGAGACATCTCTCGAAGCAAAACCATAACTCTCCTACCTCTCGCACTTAAAGATTTACAACTATGCTCCAAATCCTGCTGGGCAATGAGCTGCAAGGAGCATGCAAAATCACCCCTACTTTGTTTTTAACATTCAAGATGGGATTCAAAGCTAAGGCGAGGTACCTTCCTCCAGCACATATGACAACAGTGACAAACACTCTAATTTATAGCCTCAATGTGAGCTCTGTGCTGAACAGCCAGCCAGAATTCTGATTGCTTTATACAAAAGCAACAGATTTAAACGCAGTAAATGTGCAACCACTAATCTCTTTTTGTATGGGAATCTCTGGCTAGCAGTGAAGACAGGAAAATAAACTGGCTACAAAACATGCCATGCTGCCACTGTTGAGGGGTAGTTACGTGTATTTTCTACAACGCCTGAAATTATGCTCAATTGGAGGGAAGAAAATGTAAGTCAGAAGAGTAGCAGAATAACTCCATGTTCAAGAATGTATGAAAAATATGCAAACACAGATGAACAGTCAGGGAGATGTTACCAAAAACATGTCAAGGCAGTTACAGTTAAATCCATTTCTCAACAGATAAATTCTGAAGGACACTGAACTCCCAAGGCTGCTCAGAAATTTCTTGGAGAAAAAGGGGATCCAAACCCAGCGAGCCTCCTTGTTCAGCTCTTGGTCTTTCTTTCCATGTTAGGCTCCAAAATACCAGTGAGTTGTAGCACATGCTAATTCTTATATTATCCCAAACTCTCCAATCACATTTCCAATAAGACGTGTGCACACGTCACGCATGCATGAGTCATACATGAATTCCAGCTCTTCCTCTTCCTTTCGTACATAGCCCAGACAGATCCATCTCTAGGTAAAAGTTTTACCTAAATCCTTCCATAGCCTCAAGGACAGCACTGGGTCCAATATGCCCTTTTCAGTAGTGAGACTCTAACACATATTGCTGAAAACATCAAAGGTTTGCTACACCAGTCATAAATGTACAATAAAAAATATTTTTGTTGAAGCCATTAATCACTCTCACCCAAGATACTATGACCCAATATGAGAACTTGCCATCATAAGCTCTAGATGATGACAGATAGTTTAGGAGCCATCCCAGCCAACCACAATTACTTCACTGAAGTCGCAGAACAGAAATGAAAAACTTACAAATCACTGGAAAGAAAGGATCTTTCACGTGCAGTATAGCAGATTCAGTTAATCTTTCCTTTTAATAAACAGCACACATAGATCCTGAAAGACTCACCACCTTCTCAGTTCGCAGGCTGAGGGTATTCCTGTTTTTTTTCTGTATATCCTTCAGAAATATTGAGAGTTGAAAAAACAGAGTACTTAAAACAGCAAAACTAACTCATATATGAATACATATATATAGACACATCCATATTCCTCAGCTTTTCCTCCCAAAATTCAAAAAGATATATAGTCATCATTATGTTGGCAATAAGAGTTCAGATATATAATTGGAATCATAAAGCTTATGAAGCTGCAGTTAAGCCTTGAGAGATTCTGTAAGTCATCACTTGATGACTTCTAGTTATATGTCTTACAGTAATGCTGCGGTGTCAATGACATCAAGCTCCTTAATACCGAGTCCTACATACACAATTTAAAAAAGAATTCCTGACCAAAGAGATTGCAACTTAAAAAATACCAAAGAAAAGAGATTCACATGTAGGCTAAGTTTTATATATAATGAACTGGGGCATCTGTGACTTTCCCCAAGCTCAAACAGGGCATCGGCGATATGTCCTGCTACACACCAGCAAACGCTTCTTGGCATGCCTTATTCTGATGGCATTGTAGTAGGGGCTACTCGGACGTCTTTACTGAAGCAGGGTAACAGTTATCCCATCACAGCAGATGAACCCTAGAGACTGTACTCCTGAAACATAATCAGCTTTTCAAGGAGGTCCCAACACACAAATATGAAGGAAGGGGGAAAGAAAAAAACAGCTATGGGCTTAATGGTCTGCTAACAGTCCAATGTGCTTTGTATCTTGAGACTGCAAAGCACTGTCACGGAGAAAGCAACACTCGTGCCTTAGAGATTCCCAAATCCTGATGCAAAAGAGCTTCATGCTCACTTGAGGACAGCGCGTGTGCTCGGTGAATGAAAGCATGAGAGCTTAGAGAGAAAGGGAACAAAAATGGAGCAGAGAATAGGGATTTTGAGGGCTGAAGGAAATTTCTAGGACTTGGGCAAGGAGCAGCACACAATCACACACATTGATACCAGTAAGAGCTATGTAAAGCACTGATTTCTAAGGAAGGTATTTGACTTTGCTACCACAAATACCTTGATATAAACGCTATAACTTGTTTGAGCTACCTCTTTGACATCACAAGTGTGAATAAACAGCAAAGGCTTTAGGACAGCAGCAATAAAAAGCTGCATTTTTTTGTTTTAAATCAGCATGCTTCTTTCTCTGTTGGTAAGGGATAATGGAAGTTAACAAGCCAATCAATTCCTACAATGTAAGTGGAAGCAGTGCAGGTCGCAGTCACAGAAATGTCAGATTAACGATAAAAAAATGAGAAAGGCATTTGCACTGACATGAAAAAAGTAACTTTAGTACAGCCTTCTGAAACATTATTTAGCTTCAAAATACATTCAAATCCTTCCAATGACTGTAAGAGGCTTAGGAATTCAAGAAAATATATATGCACACTGCTTGCAAGGACTAATATGTCAAACCGTTTGACATAAGCAGGAGATCTCAAAACAGTTTTACTGAGAGAAAAAAAATCACACATCCAGGTATATTATATTATAATAAAGGCTGACAGCTCAAATCACATTAATGTCCTGATTTAAGGACAATCCCATTAATATATTCCTGTTGTTCTTTTGCCTATCCCTGGAATGCCTCAAAACAAAATTTTACATTGACAAAAGCTGCACCTGTCCGTAACAAGGACAAAAAAATCCAGCAGATACATTGATTTGCATCATTTTTAAGTAGATAATGACACATTGATTAAAGTAAAGCCCGTATTGTTGGCATAGCAATGGTTTTCTTTATTTTGGGTTTGGGGGTTTTGTTTGTTTTTTAATAAATAACAGTCAGAG
>JAVCKT010096562.1:0-12885 GCA_032273925.1 Rhynchotus rufescens | reverse complement strand
CAATTTTCAGCAGTATAAGATGTTTTGGTTTAAATTTAACAAGTACTTTAAACAAGTACTTGTCAGTTTTCAGCAGTATAAGATGTTTTGGTTTAAATTTAACAAGTACTTTAAATAAGTAACCAAGACAATTTTCTATTGATTTGACTCTACTCACATCTTCAGCTCTAGTAATTCAGAGTCCAGTATGCCTGTTTTAGAATAGGGAGTATTATGTTAAGTATAATTACTTACAGTATATTAGATAAGGAGATTGAAACTGCTAGAGAATTGCAGCACTCAGTGTGTAAGCAGTGTCTTAAAGGAAAAACCTGAGAGAGGGTCAGATTCAATTTCATTAACATTTAAATTAATGTTGAGAAAATAAAGTGTATGCTAATGAATTATGGAGATTTGGTTAATTGAAAGGATGTTGCAAGCACCACTAGGAGACTGAGAATCAAACAGAGCTAAATGTATTTTTCAATCTAGATAAAATTTCAGGAAATGTTTAGCTTGAAAAAAATTAAAAACATTTCAGCTTTTTTAAAAAAATATCATTTTTAGGGAGATGAGAACACTGGGAAGGCAGTTTTGTGATATGAGATTTGCACTAGAGTTTACGGGATATGTTCTACACTCACCACTGCGTGTGTCAGGAGAAAAGTTTACTGCAGCTTGGTCTTGCATTTAAAAATCTCTGAGGAGAGTGGTAACAATTCTTCCTTAAGGGCCTCCTGGGAGACCATATCTAGAATTTTATATCTGACTCTCACAACTGTAAGCTGATAAAGTCTGTATTCAAAAACCTCCATCTAAACAGTGTGTACTAGGACAATTTGAGGCATTGCTGTTTAAAGTTAGGAATAAAGAAGAAATAATTTTATTAATTATGAGAAGATTTAAGGTGGAAAAAAATTGTTTATGAATGTCTTCTGAGTGTTTAGGATGTCATCTGAATGTTTTCACTAGTCTCCTCCAATTCTTAGCAAGGTAGGCCCAGTGATCTGAAAGCCTTTGAAAGGGAAAAGCAGCTCCTAGAAAGGATTTGAGAACTGTAAATAAGCATTCAATATTTATGAACGTGAATTCATGAACAAATAAAAAACCTGTGAGGAAAATGTCCCTTTTGTGTCCTCAAAACTCTGATCTCTCCTCCTGTTTGTGATTAGAGCAAGGTAGAGCAAGGTAGATGGAAATATCTGTCAAGAAATTCAGTCACTAAATCATCAAAATGTATTGTCTAGAAAAATCATTCATAAATATGATTTTTAAAAGGAAGGTATCTTTGAAATTACTAGTATTAATACTGCCAAGAGTATAATATTTCTAACATGTAATATAATAAAAAATGTAGATCTATGATCTTTTGTAGATATATTGTCTTTTGAAATCCCAGATTGTCCAACTGTTATTTCTTTCAAATTCAGAATAAATGTCCCCTCAGTTTATATTTTTGTCAGTTAAAGGGGATGAAATTTTAGTAACAAAATGGGAATGTTTAAAATATATTATTATTAGTGGTGCTTGTAAGCAATATGTAGCTGTATGTATGACATACATCTCTTTCTCAAAACCCTCAGTGTATTTGTCTTGTCTTTTCAGTGGTAACTAAAATACCTTCCAGTTCTACTTAGGAGCTTAGCCTCTGATGTTATCATACTTTGAAAACATCATATGTTTTCAAATATTAATAGTTCTTATAAATGTCCTATATGAAGTAGCCAGATTAGTACTCTCCCTTTCTCTTGGATAAGTTCTGCCATCTTTTGATGGCAGTGAATTAAACATGGAATGAATCCTAGGATCATTGTACAAGGTCTAAGATAGAGCAGTAACAAACTGCTACCAAAACACCACCACTGAGCGTTCTTTATAGTAGTATGAGAATTCAATAAAATAACTCTCTAAGGCAGGGTTTTGTGATTTTAACAACATTAAGGGATAGTAGCAATACCGAAAAATATATACATGCTTCAAAAGAGCCAACGTGCAGACTGTTCTAGCTTCCTTTCATTAACATTTACCTTGCTGTAACCTCTCACAATGATTCATTTCTTTTCCAAACCCCTTATTCTGCTAGTTTCTCTGTAGGTGCCAGCCCTTTTCTGAGCATTGTTTCTTATCCTATCTTTGTTTTTCCTTTGTCTCTGTATTGATCCATCCTCTTCTTTCCTAGGCAGTGGGAAGTGGGCTATAGAGAACCAGAGGAAATGATACTTCACTTCTTACATTAAGTCACTGAGAGATCATTACTGGGAAGAACAAGCCTTTCTTCCCTGAAATGGAAAGAAAAGCATGAGAGGGATAATTACATCCTACATCTTCTATTCTTTCTATATTACACCATTGTGTGGACTTCCCACTGAAACACTTCCCATCTCTGGTGGTTAAGCTCCATTCAATGAATATCTTTTATTATTTTCAACTTACAGAAGAAAAGGAATTAATTAATTAAAAGATTTGATATATTGATGCTGCCACATAGATTGAGTTACTCTCTGAATGTCTTTTCCAATGCTTAGTGAAAATACAGGTAAAAATGTGCTCAGAAATCAAACCATGATCCCTGTTTTCTTACTCTGAAAAGCTCTTACATTGGACAGTTCTCCAATTTTGATTCTCTTCCATCTCAGTTGGGTAGCAACTTAAAGGCCATACATATATCTTCGCTGAATACGGGCTTGAGAGGCCTGTGTTTGAGTCTGAGCAGGTGAATTAACTACCTTGCATACAAAGACAACATTGGAAAAGCCCTGCTGAAGCTTTGTGTCCTTCTTATTCATGTGCCAACGTATACGATACCCCACATGGTATATGCGGTTCATTGTCCTTTGTCAAGCTCTTGTTAAGATACCTAATATTTTCTTCATAGTGAAGTCTAGAACTTTATTGAACTCCTGGGGATGGAGCAGTAAATCTCAGTAAGGTGCTGGGGAACTTGCCACGCTCATATGGGTTGTTCTGCACTCCCACAGTAAATATCTGAGCTTGGCTTTAGCCAGCAGCTCCAAAGAGGGAGCCTCGGGTGGAAGTGTCACAAAAGTCAATGAATGGATGGGCTTTTTGTGAGTGTATGGAGGAACATGAGAGATTTTGGGGCTGTGTGGGGAGGAGTAGACTTTTTTTGAGTATTTTATTTTGAAGACTTAATTACCAAAAACACCAAAATGAATTGGAAAGCCATCCAACTGTTGTAAAACTCTATTCAGGGCTGAAAGCATGTGGAAGCTAATTATGACTAGTTTGTAAAAAAATTTCCTTCTGCACAATTAACAAATGACAATCAAATTATCAACCTGTCAACCTCTGAAGCAAGGAAAATGAGTATTAAGGCAGAATATATTGTCATGTTAAGATGAGATATCATCAGCTGCTTAAATCTGTAATCTTTCCATGTGTAACATATATAGCTGAAATGACTTTTGTCCATCACTGTAGTTTATATTATCCTTTTAAAGTGATTTTAAAATGTTTTTCCCCCTAGTGCTTTTGATGAGACCAGTAGTCTAATTTCCCCAAGGCTTCCTTTCAACCATGCAGCCTGAGATACAGATACTATTTACTGTGATTAAAAAACATCAAAGCATTGATTGTCTAATTCAGATTCCTTTACCAAGCTGCTTTGAATCATTAACTACACCATTGAACTCACAACTCAAATTGTTTCTTTAGCCTGCTTTTCTATTTGTCCTGCTTCTTAAAGCAATATTCCATTCTCTTCATTAATTTTTAAGACTTGGCCAATCCATGCTGTGAAATTTAACTGTCTGTTGTGCTTATTAAGATCTATGAGATAAGAATTTTTGAGATTCTTGGATGGGAACCAAAAATCTCAGCAATATCATAGAATAATAAAAACAGTAAATGATTTGCCCCGGAAACCCTTAAATGGATGGGTAAGTATTCCCTTTCTAAAAGATCAATAAATTGAGGTACAGACAGCACAGAGGATGAACTCTATTTTTAATGTGTACTGTAATGTTGAACTTACTATAGATTTTGTCTCTGGAAGAAAGAGATTTTACTTATCTAGCATTGGTTTTGAAGCCAGTTGCATGAGAAATCTGTATGTGGATGCTTTTGCTCATCCTCTTTTTCTGTAATTTAATACTAGCGTTCTGTTTCTAGTGAAACCAAAGATCACTAGCAGTCAGCTGGTTCATACTGTGATTGCAATTCCATCAGCTAAATTGGATTTCAATAGTTTTCAAAACATGCGAGATGCAAAACATGCTTTTGAAATACTATATGACTGCCTCTGAGAAAGCACATAAGAATTCCTGAATGTCCAGAAATAACGATCTAAATTCCACAGTAGAAAAGTTTTGTATAGTTATATGCTTTCTCAGCTTCTGTGAACCAAAAGGAACATGGAAAAACTAGTTTTAACGCAACCTACCTCTTACATTCAAAAATAAATATACTGCGTAGACACAGGAAGGATTCTCTGATCTACAAGGTACTGCACATAAATGTTTTATTCTGGAGCTTAGGTACTATAGTGATAAGATCTTTAAAAATGCATGAGTAGTAGATACCTGTAGGGAACTGACTCAAAATAGAGAGGTAGAAGATGCAAAGTGCTTCTGCACCAAAGCAGGGAAGCAAAAAATACAAACATAGCACACATCGAGCAAGAAGGAAAGAAAGACACCTAATGGTCAAAAGGGAATTAACAGAATACAGCACAAACCTGAAAGCAAGGCTATTTGCTGTCGTACTCTTAAGCCATATTTCAGTTGTTTGCCACATGTTGTATGTATTGCTGCAGTTTGCCACATGCCATGTAGGTATATTTTATACAGAGAGAGAGAGAGAGAATTTGTCTGTATATGTGAATATGCATATTGCCAACCACAAACTGCATTTGGTCATAAAGGAAGCTTTAAAAAACACAGTTACAGGACTAAATGTAATTCTTCTAATCTAAAACAAGAAAAATGTCCTCCTCCTGTCAGATGATTCAAGCAGTTATTTCATATACATAATTACATAATCATGTAAAAATACATATTTTTATATACATAATATGATTTCAAGAAGATGGTTTTGTGTTTCCTTATTCAAAGTGATTTACAGATATATTCCTTATTGCAGGAGGGAGAGAAACCTGGGATATATTTGTAAAATTTAAGAAATACTGTATAATTTACTTTGTTCCTTACGAAGTGTGATACCAGGAAGGAAAGCTAGTGTGACAACAGCAGTGTAGAGCTGTAGCTTCATTCTTTTGAAAAGACTCTATATTTTAAAGAAAAACAAGCATAATTTGATTATTAGACAAGTACCAGCAGAAGTTTTCTTTTGAAAGCAAAACTATCCAGGCCTGCTGCATATGGTTTGCATGCTCTAATGCTTCATATATTACAGAGTTATTTAGGAGTGAAACTTTTTATCTATAACTATGTCAAGTATTTGCTGACCAAATAGTATGTATAGAGAATTTCATTTTTACTGCGTATGAGAGACAGTCTTTGTGGAGATCACATTAACCAGGAATATTTGTATTTTGCAGCATTAGAAAGGAAGGAAAACTAAAGTGAAAATATTTTGCAGTATCAGTTGTTCTTCTAAAGCTATTTCATCTTTCATGCATCTTGTGTACAGTCATAGTAATGGTGTAAGAGCAGACCAGTTCAGAAGACTTGTATGTCGTGGTATAGATAGCTCTCCAATTACAATTATTTATTCCAAAAGTTAATATATTTCCAAATACAAGAGTTGAGTCTACAGGGTTTGGGGGGGTAAGGGGCAGGGGTGGTTTTGTCTTTTTTTTTTTTTAACTTTTCCAACTAATTGCTGGTGATATTTATACTGATGAAATCCATTGCTTGGTGCTCCTTTCCCACACACAGGAATTATTCATCCATCCATCCATCAAAAGGGTTGTGTGGGTGATACTGATGAACACAATAACGTTCAGCCGCAGCAGCTCACCTTCAGCAATGCTCTTTCTGTGTACTCTGACAAGCTCCCCATTTACAAGTATTCATCACAAGCACTGAATATTGTTTTCCAAAACTGTGGAGAGCATTTTCTTGGCAGGGGGTTTTTACAAGGAAACTCCACTTGGGTAAATGGAAATCCTATAGAAATTAGAAGCCATGCTGTTTCTCTGCTTTCTCCTGCCACTCTGCCTGCCTGCTCTGAAATGCTTTGTGTAAATCTGTATGCAGTATTATGAAAAATATCTTTGCCACAGCCAAAGGAACAAGAATCCATACTTTTTATGGGTCTCTAGCACAGCATGGGGTGCTTCCATATATCATGTGAATGAAGCCAGTGTTTATTTTGTTTAGCATTGGGCACTTATTGTCAAAATGGTATCATGGAGGTAGATGAAATTTAGAATAAGAAGACTAGTTAAGTACATTTGCACAGTAGAGAGCTGCTTTTAACAAGGAGGAGTTTCTGATAGAGCTTTGCTTGAGAAATGACTGCAGAACTCCTGTAGACTGGGATTTCCTCCTCACTTTGCAAGACGTGCCCTGTGTGACTGTGGGCAAATCTTTTAGGCTGATTCTTTATAAACAGTGCAGTTCTGAAAATAACCTCATTTCTGTTTGTGAAGCAGTTCTTTTCTGTGCTGATGCTGTCCATATAAGTATCATAGTACTGTACTGCAGAATTTAAAGGGAGTAAACACTAAGAGCTGAAATGAGTTGCTTGGAATAGGGAGAGGGATACAAACTGGAAGGTAAATATCAAGGAATTATTTCTAGCTTTTTATTTAGGTTGGGGAAACTTAAACTCTGGGACGTGATTTACATTTCATAACTTGTTTATAGAAACTGAATTTTAAGAAAAATGTCTAGTGTATTCTAGCATATTCTATTCAAGTTAACTACCTACAGAATATGTTTTCTTTTTTCTTCAGTGTCTAAAAGTCTTTGTTACCCAGGCAAAGGCTTACAACAAATGATCCCTTTTATTTCTACTTAAAACTGCATCTCTCTATAGTGGAGGCATTACTACTATCGAGCTTTTCTAATTAGGAAGTACTGTGTAAAATGACTGCTCTACATTATGAGGAAGAGGTCCCAGACATCCTTTGAAAAGAGTGAAGCGAGCATAAAGGATTTAAATATTACACACTGCCTAAATTGTCCTTTTCGGATGGAAGGGAAATTATCATGGTGTGATTATGAGTAAATGTAATTTGTCTGAGTAAACTCTAAAGTTTATATACCAGAGAAGAATGAAACCTGGAGTCATGGTGAGAAATCGTGATCATGCTTAATGCTGGAAACTGAAGCAGATAGAGCAAGTACTGCAGGTGAACAGCAATAACACAGATGGACAAAAATGCCACAGCTTCTTCAAGGCGTAAGTTTTACCTAGAGCAATTAGATGGAATGGTATTTAATATGTGAAGCAGAATATATTTCTTGCTTAGCAGCTTAACTGAGAAGACTAAAATTTAAAATTACCTTTGGAAGGATGCAGGAAAAAGGTAGCTAATAAAAAAGATCAATGTTTTTTCTTCTTAAAATCCAATTCCTGAATCACTGCGAGGAAGGTGAGCAGACTCCACAGAAGCAATTACACAATAGTTTGTAAAGCTGATAGAAAGTTATAAAGCCTTAATGCAAACAAATATATTTGAATCAATTTTGTGGGTGGTTGCAGTATTTCAAAACCTGCACCAGAGAAGCTCAGCAAATACGTCACCAACAGGCTTCCTAACAAACTGCAAAATCAACAAGTGCAATGTTAGGCAATAGAGTATACACACATAGAGATTCAGCATGAAAGAAGGGATCAAATTGTAAAGTTGTGTTCCGCCTTAGAGGACAACATCTCAATGTCTTAATGCTGGTGCTGAAAAGTTAGCTTGAGCAGCAGAGGATGGCCAACTCTTGCAGCTAGTGAGGCCTGCCCCTGCTTTTAAAGCTTCTAAATCATACTTCTTATATTCAAAGTGCCTTACAAGTATTTGGCTCCTCTTACATCTTCATACAACCCTTCATAATATCAGTACCTCATTAATACAGAACTCTGAAATAGATGAATAAATACAGAAACCAGTTTTACATAATATCCACCTCTTATTTCCTTAGATACCAGACATAACCATATATCAGACATCAGACTTAGCGTGTCTGATAGACACAGATATGTTCATCTGAACACAGTCAATTGTGTACATTCCTCAAAGACAAGAGACATGAGAAATGCGAATCCATGGATTTCCCTTTCAAGTCACTGCACCCTTCCAGGGTTACTGCTTGCTCTGTTCTCCTTTGCCTCTTTCTTATCTCACTAATATGTTTCAATATAGAGATGACCTAGAAAGGTTTTGCGAAAGGAGTTTCAGGGCCTTTTTATTCCCATGGTAAGGAATTCACTGGATGTTTTGAGACATCCTTTCTCACCACAAGTCACTCCATAACTGTGTGCCTCCATACTTCATATGTGAGATGACATATTATTATTTGCTTTCATAGTCTGTTAGTACTGCAATATAATGTTTCTGTGTGTCTAAAAGCATTTTTTTTTCTTTTTTCTCCACTTCCTAATAAAATGGAGGTGCACTATCCATCCTACTTACATGTTTGTTTTGGAATGTACACTGCCTTAACAAGTTAGGCCTTCATCAGTGAAGCAGCGATATATTCACCATTACAAAAATTAGAGTATAATTTTGCATAAATTAATAGTATGGGTAATTCAAAACCAAGCAGTAATAGGGAATACATAAACATAGCTTATTCCTGTCTTAAATTTGCTTGACAAACTCTGTTTTCTTTTACCTTTAGGAACAAGAAATATCTTTCTTTCAGAGTTTTTCCATGATTTTTCTTAGTCACCCCTAACCAATTTGGGACCCTGTGACCCTTTTTTATTATTATTTTTTACATTAAGTGTCAATCTTCTTCATCTTCCTTTATTCCTATCTATTTTCTTTGCCATAGCAAAGTTCTTGAGAAAATTGTTTTTGTTTCTGTGGTAGATAAACTTCACTTCATATCTTCTTCAAATGGCAAAGGTTCCAAGAAATTGCTTTAGTATTAAAAGAAAATAACATTACCGAACAGGATTACCAACAAAACTCACTTTATTTCAGGTAGCTATTCCAATCTGAACTTTCTTAATAGGTCACCTACGCTCTCAGATAAGTCAAATGTGATGGTTCTAGGATACCAGCATCCAGTGGAGGATGGAAGGAAAAGAGCCTCGAATAGATCAAAATTAGAAAAGGATCTAATTTCAGCTAAATAGCAGCTTTCTTACTCTGCTTTTCAAATTAAAGATAAGAATTTTTAAGCAAAATCTGTGCAAAGAAATTATGGAGTCCTCAACATATACTGGCTTACTCTACCAATTTTTAGTTTTTAACCTAGTGATTTATCTAAAGATTATTTGTAAATATTAAAGCTGGAAATTGAGTATGGATTTAACCCAGAAAATGCATTTCAAAGTCTCATCTAATATTTTTGGTTCACATTTGTGCTGTTACTAAAAACAATTTACCAATTCTGCTTTTCCTAGGAAATAGGTAATGCACAGCAGTAGCAACTCCAAGGCTGACATGACTACCTTTAATACTACCTCCTTCTTAGACTGGTATTGAATCTTGCCAATCCCACAAAGAACATTTAAGATTTAAAAGACTCATGAAGATGGTTTGACAGGGCAAAAGCAAATGTGTCCCCAAAATTGTGACTTCCTTTTCTTCTGTTAGGGGGTCTCCCTATTTATCAAGTGCTATAACAAGCTCCTTTCACTGTTCAGAGATTTTGAAACTATCCCTCCTAAGTTTAGTAACAATGGATCTTTTTAGCACAAGAAAAAAGTGGGAGTTTAATTAAGAGTACATGATAGCATTAGAGGAGGAAAGATCTAGGCTGAGCATTAGGATAGCTTTCTAATGTTGAAGTTTGCAGACAGGTAGTAATACAGTGTAGGAAGGGGCTGAAATGCCTTTTCTTTTACTGTCTGAAGAAAGAGGAAATACACAGTAAGGAGAAATCCAAACTGAAATTTGCTTTGAGTAGGACAGATCTGCCTAACTGTATCCTGTATCAGAGTTAGGTGCAACCTCTTAGGTAGTCTAGTCTTGCTCTGTCATCAGGAAGGGAGAGAGCTCATTACTGCCAGAGAGCAATTCAGCATCAGATAAATGTCTTGGAAGGGGAAAAAACTCCCTGGAGGAGTTGTGCCCTCACAGGGGACTGGTGCAGAAGATGCCCTGAGTGCTGAGTGCACATCTTCCTTTTTTAGTTCTTTTCTGAGGTCACAAGGCAGTCAGAAATTAACAAAAGTATCTGCAAAAGCAAATTTGCAATTCGAACTATGTTGCTGCTTAAAACTTCCCGACTTCAGAGATTCAGGCTGCTTAGATCCATTTTGAGGGATTGCAGCTCTAATTCATGAGCAAGGACATTTTGTGAGATATTTTGATTAAATATTGGGCCTGAGCAGCCTGCCCCACTCATGCTGTGGAAAACTTCTGAGCTTTGTGCTGAGTGTCTCCTGCTGCCGTTTACAGCCCCAAATCAATTCTGCTTTGCCTGAAAGGCTCAGGCTGTTAACTGTGATAGTTTCAGGATCTGCTTCGTATGTGGTTTGCCCATCCGTGCAGGGTAGACAGTAATCAGCTGGAGAGAAGCAGAGCAAACAGATGAGGATGGCAACTGCTCTCTGCCACCTGGCTTTAATTCACCCGTCCTTCTGAGGCCCCTGGTCCAGTGTATGTGTTAGGGTACACATTGAAGAGATACAAAGCTGAGGCCTGCAAATTTGTGAACTTTACTTTGGTAAATGCGCAGGCAGATCGGGTGATTTGGGGCATTGGTGTGTCTCTGAGCATACAGTGCATGCAGTAGTCACATTCCTGTCATGCTAGAAAGACTTTCAGCTGCTCACACGCTTTTGACCTACAGCTGAGGCCATCTGTAAAAATCTATCTTATGCCTATCAAGTAGCACCATAAGTTTAATATTAGTATCAAACTGTGCTGTGCTCTAGACAACTTGCATAATATTGGAAAGTGAGAAAAGGAGAGGATGAGAAAGGGAAGTTACTTTGGATTTTTCTGTCCTACAAGCTTCATTTCATTGCTGAAAGGTCTTTATTTTAAACATCTTGACTAATTTTCATTCAGTTTCTGCAGCATGTCTTACAATGAACTAATGTGACTTTGTTTCCATTTGGAAGTGTTCTGAACAAAGGGAAAAGCTAATTGTCACTAAAGCCTGCAGAAGAAACCGTCTCGGACCATTTTCTGAATTTTTAGAATACTTACGATGAAATATATGTGTCATTACTTTGTAGACATCATGAAACAATCTATCTAAAATCTGTTTTCTGTTTATATGTACCTTCTTATTAATTCTTCTGCACAAAAAATATTCAATTTAAAGTAATTGTGGATAAGCTAAGAATTATGGTAATGCTTTGCAGTTTATGGGTTTTATTGCTGCAATTTTTGATGCTTGTTCCCTTTTTAAAATGCCCTCTAACTTCTTGGGAGTTCCTTTTGCATTGATACATGTTTCTGCACACAATACAAAAACAATCATATGCAATCCAGCCTATAAAGGCTTTCAGCTGTGTCCAGGCTTCTGACCTACAGCTGAGACAGGTTTCATAAATGTGAACATTTGTAATGCATTCTGCAAATGGATTTTTGTCTTTACAACTCTCCCCTTTTTTTCATAGCTTTCTTATTTTCCTCATGCCCTTTTCTGTTCTTTTTTTACTCATACAGCTGCATGCCCTTAATCCCTTCATTAGGAGATAGAGCTCAGATAGTTAATCTTTACTTAGAAGACTTAGATCATGCCTCAGCTCTTGCTGTGACTGTTCCTCTTAAAACACTTGTCTATTTAGCACTTGGTCAGTAGAGCAGATAGGGGATTGCTGGATGGGTGGATAAATGTCTGACTCAGGTATGATTTATGGAGATGCAGCCACCTTTTGGTACAGAGGACCTTCTTGAAGCCTCTTGATGAGGAAAAGCATAGTCTGTGCTTCATGAGAAGTGTTCATGCTCCATGAGCAATCTGGGTGATATTTGTAAAAACATGAGACTTCTATTTTACATCATACATATTGGCAAGTACAGGAGGCATGCTAGGTGAATGCTGCAGTTTATTTTCCTAAGGAACAGATGGCAGCTGTGTCTTTTAATAACAAATTTTGCCCTCTACCTCTTTGGTAAGACTGCTGTGTTCCTTACAACAGTTTTCAATTGATGACAATTCATGACTTTAAGGTAAAATCTTTTTTTAGCCCTTGCAGTATATTCACTTTTTTTGCACACATAGAGGAGAACTGTCTGGAAGGAATGTGTTAAAAAGCACCTCCCTTAAAATATTAAATTCGAAGTAGCAGCACCTAGGAGAGCCAGAAGTTGCTCATCCACTTGAGAAGTTATTTAAAGTTACAAAAGAGCAACCATGTACCCAGAACTCAGGAGTCCACAGACCTGCCTTTGCAATAGAAATCAGTAGGAGCTGTGGACACTCATATTCTTTGAAAAGTCGTTCCCCAATCGACACACAAATAGTGACCCAAGTTTTTTTGAAATGAGAGCTTGGGGTCTGCTTGGTAACTGATGGTAGAAAAGGGAGGATTATCAATGACTTTTCTGAAATACCACAAAATATTTCTAATTTCTAGGATATTTTTGTATTGATAACCATTGTGAATGCAGGGTTATGAAAGAATTTGGGGAGTTGCTGAGTCAAGTCTTTTTATATTGCAGGCAACTGAAGCCCACATAATTCTATTTTTGTTATAGCAAACATAATTCAGAACTGAATTGGATAATCTAAACAAAGGACTTGAATACTGGGCAGCCAAACCAGTTCCTAAATCCTTATACCGTCTGCCTCTACTGAATGGCTGTTAAAGGAAGTAGACATATGGCACATATAGTTGGGACGTTCATTTTTA
>JAVCKT010096561.1:0-12888 GCA_032273925.1 Rhynchotus rufescens | reverse complement strand
GGGCGCGGGGGGGCTGGCGCGGGCGCGGGGCGCGGGCGGGCGCTGCGCTGCCCGCCGCCGGCGCGGGGAAGGGGAGCGGGGCTGCGCTGACGCGGGGCGGCAGGAGCGCAGCGCCCGTCTGGCACCGTTGTTGTGATCTAGCGCTTTGCTGCTGCTGGGCTGAGCTGCTGGGGGGGAAAGAGGCGCAAAAAATAAGTTAATGGAGCATTGGGAATGTTAAGGAAAACAGGAAAAAGTTTTTCTTTCTTTCTTTTTTTTTTTTTTTCCCCCTTGAAGGTAACTGCAATTCGTGGAAATCACAGGCGTTAATAAATGTGATCAAAAGTTAAGTAAAAAACATGATGCCCAGATGAAATACCTGGTAGTTCCTGCAGTGCTTCTGTGCTGACTTGCATAACAAAGGCAAAAAAAATGCTTCCGAGAACACCAAGTCTCAGTATCTTTGGGAGAAAAAAAGGAAAAGTCTGTCAACGAACGAAACCACCTGAGAACTTGAATGTATAGGGGAAATACTGCAAATCCCTGTTACTGTTTCCGAGGTACAGAGACCTTCTTGAAGAGGGCTGCAAAGCCACATGTCCTACATGTCCTGTGTATTTCGCAGAATCCCGGAATGGCTGAGGCTGGAAGGGACCCCTAGAGATCATCTCGGCCAACCCCCCTGCTCCAGCAGGGACTCCTAGAGCATGTGGCACAGGGTGGCATCCAGGTGGGTTTAGAAGACTTCCAAGGGCAGCCTGTTCCAGGGCTCTGTCACCCTCATAGTAAAGACGTTCGTCCTCATATGCGATGTATTTGGTGGCTGAAAGGCAAATGAACACGTTTGCTTTGCCTGTCTATGCTGGCACTAGCTATGTGTGACAGGCTCTAGAGACAGAGAAGACCTCTGGGGTCACCTGGTCCTGTGAAGGAATTCACCCTTCACTTTGGCTGCTCGTGTTCCTTCTGTCCACCTGCCTGCACCAAAACTCCTACTTGAAAGCTGAATTTCTGTTGAGAGTGTGTGCGTGTGTACGCACACGTGTATGTGTTCAGGGTGGGAGGTTGTACAGCTGTTGGCTACAGCGTTTTTCCCTAACTGCAAGAAAATAACTAGCCCTTCATTGTGAATCTTTTGTCCTCTGATAAATGCAGTTATAACTTTACAGACACCTACTTAATAGAACCTCTTCTGTCTATATGGAGGCAACTTCAGAAGTTAGTTGTAATGAAGCTGGATGACTTCTGAAGGGCAGAAAGGTATAATGTTGCAGAAAAAAACACGGATTTGGCTTGCTGGTTTGGATTGCTTTCTTGCTTTGTATCTGTCTTACACCTGAAGTGCATCAGATAGTACCCCAATTTATGAAACTGTGAAATACATTTCATCTATTCAAAAAAAGTGTTCTCAGAGTGAAATCCTGACTCTGTTGGAGTCATTAAGACATATACTAATATACTATAATAACTATTATTGTTGTAAAAGACTTGCTTTCCAGATGAAATCCTGGCCCCTTTGGAGTTAGGAAGAAATTTTTTGTTGGCTTATGTGGTTCTATATTTCACTCTAAAATCTCACTGTTTTGCTCAAAAAACATAAGAAAGGATGGGAGTTTGGATACCAAAGCAAAATAGTAAAGATAAATAAAAGGATGTGGTGGTATTAAAGCTTAAAAAGAGTTACTACAACCTTTGTTAATACGTACTACTACTGCTTATTCAAAATGAATTTAAAAATACTTCTCTAAAATTATGAAGAAGTAGAGAAAAATAGCTGAAAATACCAAAATTGCTTTAACAGAGATAGGGATAGTGATGGACGTATGCATCTGGTCTCTGTCCGGTCCACCAGTTTAAATCACAGTAGGCAGCTGGGCAGGCAGGAGAGAGGGCTCAGACTGCATCATTGGCAGGTAGGAAAGGATTGAAGTGCTTTGGAAGAGCCTGGAAATTGTGTGTGTGGTAAGTCTACTTTCCTGGCAAGATGGGGCTATAAAGACTGCACTCAGTTAAGACTAAATGATTTTTAGAAGAAGAAAGGAAGTGTTCTATGAACTCCACTTCTTGGATATCAAGGGTCAACATTAGGGCTGTGGTCTGTAGCTTCCACTAGAAAAGGGTAAGAGCCTTTGAGGGGTTATAAAAAGGAAAGAGAATATGGCTATGGTTTTCCTTTTACTGAATTAAGATGTGGGCTTTATCTGAGTATCCTACACTTTATGAGGAGCATAGGCTGCAAATGAGAGGCAATTCTGTATGGTGTGCAAAGAAGGAGAGCTTCAAAAGCCGGTGGGAAGGCCGCCTGCGCTCGGGGTCTGAACTTGAATACATGCCATGTACTGAGAAGCCTGTAATTGTACTGAAGACCTGAAAAAAAGTCTCTTATAAAGCATCTTGTATACCTTGAACTTGTCCAAAATCTCACCTTTGTTAGTAGATTGTAACAGTCTGATTAAACACTGCTGTGTGTTTGTTAGAGCCATAATGGTACAAAACCACAGCTCTAAACAAAGCTTATGTTGTTCTAGTTTAAATCACACCACTTAATACTAAATTGGGATACGTGCATTCATGCTGGGATTTACACTGCTGTAGCTAGTTTGAAAAAAAAGCCTGCAGTTGATTGAGTGCAATGTTCTTCTAAAGGCCCCGGCCTCTATTGCTGCTCACTCACACAGAGAGTTAGAGCAATGAAGGATAATGAAAAGTGCCCTCTGATTCTGTGCTAAATTAGGTTTGGGGTCTGAGAGGCCTTGAAAAGGCTGTAATCCTCGCAGGGCTGCCATGGCTGAGCTAAGTTTAACTAGTCACTTTGTATACAGCCAGGGGAGTTGCTGTGACCCAGAGCTGACAGCCTGGTCGCTTACCTGCTCCTGGGCCTGGATACTCAGATTGTGCAGGGCTTTGTACTGTCAGGCACATACTGCTGCTGATCCCTGAGCTGGTTTAAATTTATCTGGGTTACGGGCGCTGCAGTCTCAAGGTTTTGATGCTTAGAGTGCCCGTGCTTCTGTATGTGCCTTTGCTGCCTCTCCCTGCATCCTTCCTGTATTTCCCTCCCATCTTCAAATTGCTCCGACCCCTTGTTCCGCCTGCCCACTCCTAAGCCCCTTTTCTGGGGGACTGGGGCTGTCACCCCATCATGGCCCTACATGGCCAGGCCCTCCCCTCCAGGCACCCCGAGGTGCCTCCTGCCCAGCCTTGACCTGTCCCTGTGGTGGAACCTGATGCTCCTGGCTCTCAGATTATTTCGCTTAAGATACCCTCTGTTTTGTGTTCTGCTCTTATTCTCTCCTTCTCCAGAGGGGCAGACACATTCTGAATATTCTTGTGTGTTTTGTAGGAATGAGTGACATTTAAATCCGAGTCTGCTTTAGAAGCAAGTTAAAGGGATTACAGACAGACAAATCATCCACGTAACTCCCCACAGGAGTCTTTAAAAAAACATACTGATAGATAACATCAGGTGACAATATTACATAACCTGACAAGTTCTTTTCCATAGCATGGTTTCAGTTTTGGAACGACTGCTGTGCATGTATTTATGTCTTTCTTTATATGCACGGAATGCTTTTCTAAAGCTATGCTTGGAAAAAAGAATTTCTTTGAAGATCTATGGCAGGCAACATTGTGATGGAAAGCTTGTTCTGTCTTGAGATTTTAACTCAAGGCATATTTGGCCATTTTGTTTTTAAATGCTTGGCTAGGAGTTCTGAACGGCATTGTTTGTGACAATTCCCTAAACTGTATTTTTCATTTAGTTAATTAGAGATATGTACAATCAATGGTATACAAGTAAATAGCGTAGACTGTGCCTCAGATTCTCTTTGACACTGCTAGTTCTCGTAGAGAAACAATACCAAAAAAAGCATTGCTTAGTTCTGGACCTAAAGAATTTTCACTTGAATGGTAAGTCAGTCTTTCCATTATGCAGGCAATTTCTTTAGCTTTTCTGCCCTTGTGAAAAGTTTTCACCTGGCAAATAGGACAATTGCAATTTAAACTTTTGTTGTGCATCCTACAGAAATCATATATATTTGCTTACTATATAAATGATTTGGGTTTAGTAATACATTAAACTTATATAGCACATTCCTCCATTCGCCTTTGAATCTCTGTTCTTTGTAGTCACTGGAGATGCCAGCCTTCCACAAACTTAGTGTATTTTTGCATGTTTGGTGTTTTACTGGGGAGACTGATTTGTCCCAAATGAAACATCAAGTCTTAGGTAACTGTAAGTGTAGAATTTGCTTCTTCTGACAATAACCACTGGAATCTATGCACTCAGTTTTGTAGTTTGCACTACAAATGCACTTGGATTGTAGTTCTACTCTAAAAGGCATACGTGTTAGTCCAGCCTTTGGCTATGCAAGCTCTGGCTTGGATACAATTTTACTTTTTTCCTCACTATCAGGAGAGGTACATTCATGATGAAAGTATCTGATATCTAATGCAATTCACTACCTAGTTTTATTAATTTTACATGTCTGTAGTAATGCCATGCTGTAATGAGGATAAAGGAAAAATAATAAAAATGTTTATATTGAAAGACTAAGAGCTGTACTTGTAGCTGTTCTGTAGAAACCACTGCTAACCAAAGATGACAGGTGCCGAGTTTTTGTTTATATAAGTGAGTTGTTACTGTGTGTGCACATGATGAACAAAAGGTAGTTTTAGAAGATTAAGTTCAATGACATAATGTGGTGTGTGTCTCCACAAACAACTTGCAGCTGCAGAGGTTCTGCACTGGGCTATCATTAGGCAGTTGACTGATTCCAGGATGAAAAGCAACATATAATATTATACTGCAGATCAGTGAGATGGAAAATCCTTAGATGTCAACTTGTTTGTCAGCTGCGCTGGTGGGAAGAATCTTTCCTTCTCCTCCCCTTTTTCCTCTTAACACTGCCTGCTTATAATTGGTCATTTTACCATCCTTACTTGGAATGATATTTTGATTGTCCAAATTTGGATGCCTCAATAACTTGTATATAATTAGGTACTGTGTACTTCAGAGCTTTATGCATTTTCAATATTGGAAAATACTGAAAAACATTAATGCTGAAAAATACTGGTATTACAGAATCTAGTTATTTTAGTTCTGACATGTTGAAGAGCCATGGGCCAAAGTTCTAGTTCTGGTGTAATGCATCAGAAACAAAACAAAATAAAACAAAAAAGACAAACAGGCCCCCAGTTAATATATTTAAGACACTGGAGCTTGTGCATGATAAGCAGGCAATATTAGGTCAGCACAATAGCATATGTCTCTTATCAGCTTTTCAGAAAACTGGGTGCATATAAGCCATAAGGTGCATAAGAGGAAAGCATTCTGAGTTGCTAGATACAAATTTGGTATTCTTTGTAAGAACATGTTCAAATCAGAGACAAGTCATGATAAAATCAGAAAAGGCAGCAAGACAGAAGCTTTCGGCGGTCAATAGTTTCAGCATAGCCATAAATATGCAAATAGTGCTGTGAGAAAATAATCTGAGTTCAAACAGGCCATATTCTTTGTTGACAGAGCCGTAGAGTTAATTAGACAGATACTCCATTGACTTCATAGGACCTGACATTGAGTTGTTTTGATTAAAGAAAAAATTCTAACTTGAGCTCAAGTCCTCATGGAATTTACTCAATCTAGTATGTTGAAAGATTGGAATATACCTGGGATTTTTTCTGAGGCATTTTACTGGGGAGGGACAATTACTTTTAGATTAATTCCTATGCGCTCTTTAGACTCAAAAAATGTAAAGGTGCAAAGGATAGCCTGTAAAATTGTTCTCTTTTGTAAGAGAAAGGATTGAAGTAAGTGTTTAGAAAGAAAAAAAATTGCTAAAAATGCTCATTCATGTTTTCCTCCAGCACAGATCAATAGTTTTTGTCATCTTAACATATTTCTCACTAATGCTGTGTTTCACATAACACTGCAATGTGAGAACATGACATAGAGTTAAAGAACATTTTAGACCCCATTTTATCTTTATCTCTTTGCTGTTGATGTTGAGAATTACCTGGATGTTACTTCTGTGTTACAGTGCGTAGTCTGAATGTGGTACCTCTTTTCATTCATTAGCTAAGTAATTAGTATCTGGTATCTTGGGGAGCAGACAGTCTAAACTATTCATACTATCTTTATCGCATCTTTAATATGTGATTTTAGGCCTGGTAGATGGACATAGGGATGCATTTTTTTTTTTTATTATTTTCTTACTCTCCTCCCCAAGCAAATGACAAAAATAAATCCCTAAATCCTCCAAATTTACTAGTGCACCTGTCTATCTGCCAGTTGGCCATTTCGTTGTTGGGAGAACAGAAAAAAAACCTCCAACTAGCAACTTTTTAAAAAGAAATTTTGTTTTTCAGCCATTGTGATACTGTGCACAGTGTAATTCCTGAGCACTCATCTCTTGATTTTCATCAGACTAGCCAAGCAGAGGGCAAGATACCTGCTTCTCCTTAGGAGCTCTAGGAGCCTAAAAGTTAGATAAGAGTTAGATTAAGAATTGGATAGTAGGTGAAAACTTGTTACTAATCAGTGCCTTTCTTTGTTGTTTCACACCTCTGTTAGGTGTTTTAACCTATCATCCTTTAAACTGTGCAATTGTACAAGTGGGATAATCTTGTATGATAATGTTTAATTCACATACAGGTGAAATTTAAACACAGTAAATACATTTTTTTTTCAGGTGAAAAAACTTGATTATCAGAGCATGGGAACATTAAATGCCTCTTTTATGGAGGGAAACTTGCCCAGAAACTTGGATTTTAATAATACAGAAGCATTTTGTCGCTTTGCTCCACAGAGTGCAGTTCATCACTATGAATAAACAAATGATAGCTCACAAGAGTACCGTTTCCAAGAATATGGAAAAAATATATATGTATATGTACTTTGTCAATTTTCATCAAACTGGATGATAAATCTGACAGTCAAACTTAGACTATCCCTGCACCATGGAAACTGTTTCCATAGTGAAAAATCTCGTAGTTCAGAGACATTGTATATTTATCTCTGGATTAAACCCAAAGATTCAGTCAATCTAGAATGTTCTTTGACAGCTGGGAAGGTTGAGGCTTGAGAGGAAATTGCAGAGGTGTCTGAAGTGGTAGTGTCCAAGTGCTGCAGCAGCGCCCTACCCTGCACAACGTGACACCTGCCCTGATGGTGTCTTTGGCTTCCTGCTCCTTTGCTCCATGGTTTGTTTGGTGGCCATCAGATCTAGATCAGGTCTAGAGGCAGCTGCACATTCTGCCTGTACTCTCGGTTGCAGCGTTCTGTCAGAAACACAGGTGACTGATGACAGCTGTAACACAGTCTGTCTCTGTAAAACCACACCATAGAGAAACCATTTTCAATCGATTTGTCAAGGACAGAGAGGGTAAAAAACATACGAGTTAATAATAAGGACTCTTAATACACTGTTAGCTGTTACAAACTTGGTTAAAAATTGTGGGATGTTAGATACTTCTGGCTCAATGGGTGAATAAAGCCCAGGAGTGCCACTGGCTGAGACTTGTTCCAGATGAAGATAATAAAATTAGGTACTTCCAAAATACAATTCTAATATGTGGAAAGAAAAAAATAAAGCCAAAGCCTTATATTGATTTGAATATTCATTCATTGAATATTTTTTATACGAGGTTCAATTGATTTATTGCATGACCTGGGAGACTCAATTCAACAATTCCTGTTTTCCTGGAAAAAGGATAGCACTGGCTAAAAGTTCATCCTGGTTCAGTGGTGAAATAGATGAAATAGATGCAGCAATTAAACAAAACAAAAAAATCCACAATATATAACAAGGGAAAAAAAAAAAGGAAAAATATAAAGTAATGGATATATATATTTTCTACACTTCATTAATTCTGGATTATAAGAGTAGCTAAAGCCATCAGGAAGAAATTCATGGCTGGCAGGGCTAAGAACAAAAAGACATTTAAATACTTTGGGAACAGCATAAATCCTACCAATGGCAAAGAGCCACTGCTTCATGGGCAAATTGTTAATAATAATGTAGAAATGACAGAAATGTTCAATAGGAAAATCTGTTTCGTTTTTGCAAAGAAGCAACATTATGTCCTTACGAGAGAATAGGGAAGTAATTTTTGCAGCAGTTAATGGGGCATGTAAACAATGTCTAAGATGGGAAATAAATACTTGAATTCTGAGAAGATTTTGGAAAGAATAATACTGTTCCATACTATATATTATAATAACAAAGTGAACATACACTAGTTGGTTTAAAACAAGTCCTATGGAAGAGAGAGGGGAAGCGGAAGGTGGAATTAGAGAAAAAAATCTGAGATCTAGTGTGGCAGTGATGCCAGTGTGTGTGGTTCATGAAAAAATATTATTGCAAAAGATTTATATGTTTGATGTTTGTTTACAAAGTGTCAGCTCTGGAAGTTGGGTTGGTAAAAAATGTGCAATAGACTTTTGAGAATTACTGTACATGATTTTATATTGGATAACATTCAGATTAGCACAAATCACAAGTCTGTGCCTTACCAGTGAAGTGGAAGCTCGTGGTTTAAGGAGTAGCTGACAGACTCCAAGCACAGTGGCTATCAGCAAATTCTAATTAAGGGGAGCAACCCGAACAGGTGTAGGACCTAACACTTTCACTGTAATTTGGAAGTAAATGCAAAATACTGTTGTTAAGTATTACTTATGAACCAAGTACAAGCTGCACAAAAAGTAGAGATCTGATGAGCTACAGAGGGTCAGTTAGGTAGTTTACATTCAGTATGGTTTGCTTTTCCTATTTGTAAGCAGATTTTATAGCATCTGAGAAAATTATTGTGTATTTGAAATGATCCATGTAGGAGGGACCTTAAATGGCCAAGATTTAGTGGGAAATGGACAATAATATCTCAGTTTCCATTACCATGAAATACCTGACCTCCTACTCAGCCACTACATATAAAATATCAACCTGACAAGAAATGATACTAGATGACAGAGAAAAAAAATATACATTTATTGGTATTTAGTATGCTGCTAGGAGGCAATGGCTAGAATACAGTTAGAGCTCCAAGGAGACTTAACTTTTCTATTTGACTTTGCTGCTAACCTTGCTCAAGTTATATCATCATCCTCAGCTTAAGTTTTGCTGTCTAGGAAGAGATAAAACTTTACCCATCATTTTCAGAGCGCACTTAATGAAAAGTGAGGAGTGCCAGCTAGTCCGACCGGCACTGCATTATCTTAGCTACAGCCCTCGGTGATGGATGTAGCTACTAACTCCTCTAAAACACATTTGCTCAAGTGAAGCAGAGTGACAGAACACGTCACGAATGCAAAAGTGTAGATATCTTTTGTGGTCTTGCATCCTTCCGAGAAGGCAGTAACACTCCAAGTTCTTAAAACCAAGGCATCAGGATGACAATATATCACCACAACTCGCTGTGCTGTTCTTGCAGAGTAGCCCCATGCAGCTGTAAGGTCTGGCTTCCCCGCTAACGCAGATCGCCCGCGGAATGAGATAGGTAATTGCAGCCTGAGCTGCAGTATTTTCTCTATAGCTGCAATGATTGTAGCTCACATGCGTACAGGAATTTTACTGTAGCTATTGCTGCAGCCAGAGACTAAACTGAGTGGATATGTGCCCTTCCTGTTTGTCCTGATATGTGATTGCTAGCGACAGCAACAACTCTGGCAGGTCATGAAAATTGGCAGATCCGTCCCTACTTTTTTAAGAAAATATAGACCAGTATAAGAAGATTCCACACCCATAGGCTATACCAGATATTTCTCAAGTTTGACTTTTCTTGCAGCACAGTGAGCGTCACCATCTGAAAGGGTCGGAGTAGGCGCTATCAGTAAGTCCAATGCAAAGCAGGAGCTGCTCTAAGGAAGGAGAGACTCCCTGGAGCTCAGAGAAAAGGTCAATTCTGTAGTAAGGATCTTGCAGTAGTTGTGTCCCTTTCAGGCAAGTTGATATTGTTTGGGAAATAATGCAGTTCTTAAAAGCACCCAGCATAAAGAAGCCTCTTTGCATTTTAACACTGAAAAAAGTGTCGAAGTGTTTGCTCTTAGGAACTAATGAAGATTTAAATCAGAGTTCATGGCAAATAAACTTGTAGAAAGGAGCAAAGGGTGGATAAGAATCTATGTAAAGAGCCTGTCAGAACCACAGTGTCTCCAGTCCAACTTACTTTCTTTAACAGTGCCTGGTAGCACTTTAGTAGAAGATAATAAAAAGCCTTTACTTGATGTAGAATAGTTTGCCTTTCACATTATATTTTATCCTGATCTCTAATAAATATGGTTTGAGGTTTTAGAACTTTTTTTTTGTACCTGATTTAGTTCTTCAATACACTATTGGCATATAATTACATTTAAAAAAAAAAGCACTTCATGGGAGGTTGAAATTTATAGAATCGATCCCACTGTTTTTAAAACCATATTGAATTCCATTCAATTGCTAAGATGGTACTGGTAGATTTGAGTAGACAGTAATCCTCCAAGATTGCTTTCATTGCTTGAAAAACATAAAAATCTGTTCTACTTTATTTCAGAATCCACATTCTGTCTTTTGATTTGGTTTTATTACCTGATTTACGAAACTGCAGACATTTCTTTTTTAAACTCATTCTGATCTGAGAGGATACGCTAATATACTGGAAATAACTTTAATCTCCTGCCATCTAGTGTCAGAAATCGTGCATTTGCACTTTCTGTAACTGATCCACTCTTGCACCTTAGAACTGTTTAAGACAAGACATGAAGAATTCTGGCCTGTGTTTGTAAGTTTAGCATCTTTCCCCAACAATGTATATATGCCTTTGTATATTATATATATATATATTCCTGTATATATAACTGGCACAATCTGAATTTCTTTTTTTCCTTACTTGGGCATTCATACAGGAAACTGAATGAATTGTGTGTGCATCCTTTGAGCAACAGTTGTGTCAGCCATTCTTCAGGAGACTGCGGAGTCCACTGCTGTTGATTTGTGGAATAACTTAGTTTAGGGTATGAGAGAGGGAGAAGAATCCGATTTTGTGATTAGAGGCCTCCTGTTATTCTGAACCAGTGTCTAACCACGTTGTAAATGCCATTCTAAAATGAGTCAGACTCTCAAGAAAAAAAGAGATATTGCTCTGCAGACCCCTGGCAATTGACCTGCCCAGAGACAGCAATCACTTCTATCAAATTTACCCTGTTTTTGCTTAATTGCTAGGTTTTAGATTGGCAGTTCTCTCAAATTTGCTGCAATTCCATTTCACTCTTACTTCACCTTGAGGCCTCAAAGTCAGAATGTGCTATAGCATAAAGCTGAAGAATGTATCTCAATTCTGGTGAAGATGTCTTCACATAACGGTGAGACAGTTTTGGCAGCCTTCCATAATGAGGAGATGAGCAGATTAGATGAGGAGGTCTAACTCGGTAGAAAATACGTAGCTTACTTCCCTGTTGAATTTAGTGCCCTTCAGACTTTGTAGATTTTTATGCACAAACCTATATACAGTAACATTAAGTCTATGTTTGAAGACTTACAGCAGTTAGGAAGAGTGTTGTGCTGAGTAGGCAGATGTGACTCTGCTTTTGTGTCAAGGAAGCAGGGTGGGAAGGAAATTAGAGAATGACTAAAACCATGGAGCCTCTGAACACTTATTATGGAAGGGGTATATCATGGGCAAAGTATTCTTTCCACTTTAGTGAGGAGCAACCAGGGCTAAGGGCCTGGAAAAAACAGGAAGTCTTTTCCTGGCTGCTTTTGGGCTTATGCATTTCATCTCCTTGCTTAAGATGGTGTTTAAAGACAGTCCAGGAACAGTGTTATAGGAAAAACAAGATCACCACTGACTGATATCAGCCATTGCCTGTGGCGCTCTTTATTTTATGCTTGTCACACAGGTTTTTTTTGAAATTTAGCTGCAAACACCTGCACATTCAGGTTAGACTTTGAAATGACATGAGTCTATTGGAAATGGACGTCTATAAATATATAAGAGGAAGACTAGGGAAAATGCTAGTCCGCTGCTGAATGCGGAGGGTGCCTTGGTGACAGAGAATGCGGAGAAGGCAGAGTTACTAAAAACCTTCCTCACTTCCATCTTTACTGCTGCGGCTAGTCCCCATGACCCACAGAGCCCAGACACAAGAGAGAGAAATAGGAGAAAGGAAGAGTTTCTACTGGTTGAAGAGGGTTGGGTTAGGAATTATTTAGGCAAACTGGACACCCATAAATCTATGGGCCCAGATGGGATGCACCCAAGCGTGCTGAGGGAACTGATGGAGGTTATTGCTCAGCCCCTCTCCATCATCTTCAAGAGGTCATGGAGAGCGAGGGAGGTCCCGGACATCCCTCCAGTCTTCAAAATGGTCAAGAGGGAGGAGCCAGGAAACTACAGCTGGTCAGCCTCACCTCCATCCCTAGAAAAGGGATGGAACAGCTCATCCTAGAGAGCATCTATGGGCATGTGAAGGAAAAGGTGATCAGGAGTAGTGAGCATGGATTCAACAAGGGGAAGTCATTTCTGACCAACCTGATAGCCTTAACCTTTATTAAACTTTTTAATAGATTTCTTTAAATGAATCTCAGAAATATATTTTTTCTTTTTTTTTTAAATCTATGTTTATGTTAAAGTTTGTTTTAGTTCTAAGCTGAAGTTTTTTAGTCTGATAGAATTTTGTCACGCTGCTTGATCAAAATGACCGAATTATTGCATCTGAGATTTATTGTGGATAAGTGACAGACGGAACAAGTGTTCACTTGTAAGCAGAGTTGGATAGTGTATGTATCTTCTTCCTGTTTTATTCCCTACAGAATACTTCAGTGTACCTAGTTAAATAGCTCATATGTTCATAAGCAGATACTAGCTTTTATTTTATTTTATTTTATTTTATTTTATTTTATTTTATTTTATTTTATTTTATTTTATTTTATTTTATTT
>JAVCKT010096560.1:0-12889 GCA_032273925.1 Rhynchotus rufescens | reverse complement strand
ATTATATCGAGGGGATGCACCAACGACTGTTTCATGATATAAAAATCATTTGCACTATGTATGTAGCGCGCGTGGCACGCTTCATATGGAAAAAAAGCCTGGAGCCATCGATGCGGACGGACGTGCTTTGCTGTCTCTCTCGTCAAAAGCGCGCCAAATTCAAACCGTGTTTTACCTGGGTGTTTTGCAACACAACAACAACAGCTCAATCCAACTATTTGTATAGGACAAGGAAGGTAAGCAATACATTAAATCTGGAGGATAGGCTTAATTGTACTTTTAATAACCGCCCCTGTCTCGACGTCTGACCGGTATGGCAGATGGCGAGGGTGAATCCGATGACATGGATGACGATGCCATGTACTGCGATCAACAATCTATATCCCAACCTATGACGACAAGCTCCCAGAGCCAACAACCCCGATCTACACTGGAAAAAATGATCAGCCAAGCCCAAGATGACGACACCTACCAAAAACCGAGCAGAAAACGAAATAAATCAAGTATCTCATACGACGATGTCTTCAGTGACTCTGATGATCCAGCTAGAAGCGAACGCCAACCCAAACGACGTAACACACAATCATCCTCACAAAGTCAGCCTAAAATGGTAATTATAACTTCACCCGATGTCCAACTTGCAAGAATAAGTCCGCTAAGAATAGCAAAAGCCCTTAACAAAGTAGGTCATAACCTTATCAAAAATGTGACTAAAAATAACCGAGGTGGTATAACAGTTCACTGTTTCAATTCTTCTCAGGCACGCAAATTATTGTCAGTAACGCAGCTAGATCAATGGGCCGTCAAAACCGAATACGTCAAATCAGAGATACAATGTAAGGGAGTAGTCACTGGTATTCCGCTAGATCTAACCGACGACGACATTCTATCTAGTGTGTCTAAAAAATTCGGAGTCATTGAAGTTAAACGTCTGATGCGTAGACAGAACGGGAAATCCGAACAGAGCCTCTCCGTTTGTCTAACATTCAATTCACCCACCCTCCCACAGAAAATACAACTAGGATACGAACTCTTCGAAATAAAACCCTTTATTCCGCCTGTTATGCGATGTTTTAACTGCCAACGTCTAGGCCATGTAGCCAATAATTGCAGGAGCAGATTACGATGTGTTAGATGCGGCGGTGAGCATACTTACGAACAATGCGAACGAAAAGAAAATGCCAAATGCTGTAGATGCGGTGGTAACCACTCTTCAGCCTACAGTGGTTGTTCAACTATCAAGCAAGAGCGAAAAATTCAATATATTAGAGTCTACAATAACATATCATACGCTGATGCCGCCAAAGCAGTTACTAAAACAGACATCGTAATCCGCCATGGCACTCCTTCCCAACCGAAAGAATATACCTACCCCACACCTACCACTACTACCACTACCACCACCAGCAGAAATCTAGTCCCAGAAACTCGCCCATCATCTTTATCTCACGCACCTGTCGTTGATATTCCTACACATAAAATTACTAAGTCAGACGCCTCTACACAAACGGATTGCCACGAAGAAACGCAAACCGAACCTACACACAAATACGTAACTGAACTAAACCTTGTAGAAATATTATCATTTTTAAAGATTTGGGAGTCCAAGTAAAACAAAGAAGAAAGACAAATTGCCATTAAAAATATTATTAATCGTACCCTCAACAAAACAGAACCAAGAAAACAAAGCAAAGAGACTAAAACAGCAAAACAACGCAGCAGAACGACCTCCCAATCTCCAGTAAATACGCGCGGGAAAGACCTTGGACGCAAATCTAGTCAAACTGCTACTGATCCTCAAATGGGCCCACCGACAAAGGCCGCCCCAACTACAACCTCCAAAGGAAAATCAAATAAATCGTCATGAATATTATCCTTATGTTATTAATACTTCAGTGGAATGCACAGTCTCTTTTAGCTCACAATGCAGAGTTTAAATTTTCGATCCATTCTCAAAATCCTAAACCAGATATTATTTGTATACAGGAAACTTGGTTATCCGTAAATAAAACTTTTAATCTCCCAGGGTATGACATTTTTAGACATGACAGAAACCCCCTCGGACCCAAAAAAGGAGGTGGTGGATGTGCACTGTTTGTAAAACATGGTCTTTCCTTTAAATACATATGTTCTGGAGACACACCATTTGAATACCAGATAGGGGAAGTATATGGTCCAAATAAGACTAAAATCAGTATAGTTAATATTTATAATCCATGTACTACTTTAAACGATGATTTTCTAAAACTAATTAGGGAAAAATTAAATAAAACGTATATTATATGTGGGGACTTAAATAGCCATAACACATTATGGGGCAGCTCCAAAACAGACAGTAATGGCCAAATAATCGAAGATACAATGGTAAAATATGACATGGTATGCCTTAATACTGGCGAGGGTACAAGAGTTAATTCATTCAAAGGTACATTATCCTGCATTGACTTGACTCTTGTCTCTGCCAACTTAGCCTCTAAATGTAACTGGAACGTAATTAATAATACATGGAACAGTGATCATTGTCCTATTTACATTGAAATTAACCGACCTCTCCTTCCTCTTGGCACAAAATCTAACCCCCGTTGGTCCTTAAATAAAGCCAACTGGCCCAAATTCCAAGAATTATGTAATCATCACATAACTGAACCTAACCACTCTCAGACCACCGATGAAATGTATGATACTTTTATAAATCAGCTTAATCAATCTATGAGCAAGAGCATACCTTTAACGAAACCCCAATGTCAAAAAACTCCTTCATCCTGGTGGAATAACGCATGTCAACAAGCTGTAAACGCCAAAAAGAAAGCTTTAAAAATTCTACGAAAATCCCGTCTTCCTTCTGACCTCATAATATATAAACGTATGTGTGCTCTTGCTCGTAGAACAATAAACAGCGCTAAAAGAGAGGATTGGAAACAATTTTGTGACGAACTTAACCCCAAAACTAAAACAAGCAAAATATGGAACAAAATAAAACGAATTTCAAACTCCCAACAGAGAGCATCCATTCCTGTTTTACAACAAGATGGAGTAGACGCAGTGACCGACTATGAAAAGGCTGAAACACTAACAAATAATTTTACGAAAGTAAGTAGTACGAATGATTACAATAATGACTTTTTAAATATCAAAACCCAAACTGAAAATGATTTCTCTTTCAACGATAATAATGACAACATTATAAACGAGCCTTTTTCAACTGAAGAACTCAACCATGCCATTGCGTCTGCTAAATGCTCTACACCTGGTATAGATGGTATTCGAAATGAAGTCATTAAACATCTACCTACAACCTCCTGTAATCACCTACTTACAATCTTTAATCAAATATGGTCCACCTCACAATGCCCCACCAGTTGGAAAAACGCCATCCTCGTCCCCATTCTTAAACCAGGCAAAGACCCGTCTGATCCCCTCTCTTATAGGCCCATTGCACTTACTTCAACTTTTTGTAAAATCATGGAACGGATGGTAAATTCTCGCCTGCTATGGTTCATTGAATCCAAAAACATCTTTTCAAATCACCAAAGCGGATTTCGAAAAGGACATAGCACTAAAGACCATATAATTTTTCTTGAATCGTGTATTAACAAGGGACGTGCAAATAAGGAAAGCACTCTCGCTTTATTTCTCGACATGGAAAAGGCTTATGATATGCTCTGGCGTAAAGGTGTAATCAACAAATTACAAGGATTGGGTATAACCGGTAGAATAGTCAGATGGGTTGATAATTTTCTTAGTGGGAGAAAAATCCAAACAAAAGTCAACAATGTTCTCTCTGATGTTAAAACCTTGGAAAACGGTGTCCCCCAAGGAAGTGTAATTAGCCCCATCCTCTTCAACATTGCTGTAAACGACCTCTCATCCCACCTCTCTGGCGTCCATGTTGCTCAATATGCTGACGATATAGTAATCTGGAAAACAAATAGAAATGTTTCATTCATAGAGAAGAAAATCCAACAAAACTTAGATATTATAAACAACTGGTGCAACAATTGGGGCTTTAAATTGTCTGCAACTAAAACTACAGCAGTTCTTTTTACTAACAAAAAACAAGCCAACGTTTCACTCAACTTCCAAAATCGCCAAATTAATATTAAACTTTCTGCCAAATTTCTAGGAGTGATGTTTGATGGAAAACTCACATGGAAAGAACACATAAACTTTATAATTTCCCGATGTAAAAAACGACTCAATCTTCTCCGTTGTGTTAGTGGTAGCACATGGGGCGCCGACTGTAAAACTCTTTATCAAATTTATACTGCTCTCATCAAACCTATCCTAGAATATGGATGCGAAGCATTTGACTCTGCCTCTCCTACTCTGAAACAAAAACTTGACAGCATTCAATATCAGGCCCTAAAAATATGTACCGGATGTTTAAGTGGCACGCCTCTCTTCAAACTACAAGTTGAATGTGGTGACCCTCCTCTTGCCCTCCGCCGTCAATTCCTCTGTAATTTATATGGTGTTAAAATAAACCAACACAGTCAGCATACTAATCAATCCTTAAAACAGGACAACTGGCAAAAACAGTATTTCAAGGAAAAGTGGCAAAATTCCCATAAAACTCCCTTTGAATCCAGATTCACTCAACAAAATCTCGACATATTCCCACTTATCAACCCTTTCCCTTACTGGCACTACAATACTCCCTTTATATCCAAAGAAATTATATCCCAAGTCTCTTCTATTTCGGATGAGAATACCAAAAGAAACATAAGTCTTGAAATAATAAACACAACTTGGCAAAACTCCCTTCACATATACACCGATGGTTCTTATAATCCCATGTCAAAAAATGTTGGTTGTGGCATCCATATTCCTCAGTTAAATTATTCAAAAGGCTATCGGCTCAACAACGGCATCTCAATCTTTTCTGCGGAACTTGTTGCCATTTTTCTTGCTCTAGAATGGATCGAAAATGTTAAACCTCTGCAGTCATGTATTTTCAGTGATTGCCAAAGTGCTATCCAGACCATATCGCATCCCATACCTGAAAACAAAATTACTTGCGACATTCAGTTTATTTTACTTAACATTCAAAGAAAAGGATGTAATTTTGTTTTTGAATGGATCCCTAGCCACTGTGGTATTCCCGGAAATGAAGCCGTCGATAAAATCGCTAAATTAGCATCACAGAAAGATGAAAGAGACTCTAGCATTCCATTGTCAAACACTGAAATCAAACATATACTTAAAAATCAACTAAAAGAAAATTGGGCAAATCTCCTTCCTAAAACAGGCATAGACCTTACAAAACATATTAAATTAACCCCACCCTATCTTTTACTACTTGGGGACAAAAACGTAAACATGAGGTAATACTGCACAGACTTAGATTAGAAACATGCAAAGGCTTAAATAACTTTCTACATAAAACCGGGCAACATCCAACAGGTTTGTGTGACATCTGCAAAACAACCGATAATACTCAACACCTATTGTTAACATGCACGAAATACACACAACAAAGACAAAAACTTCAGAAAACTCTCAATTTATCTCAAACTCAAATGACTGTGAACCATCTTCTCGGAAAACATGAAAATTGCCTCCAGGTCCTACAATTTATTGTAGACTGCAACATCTCCATTTAATAAACTTTTCTTTTAATAATTTAGTTACCTCCAGATTTGTTGTTATTGCTGTATTTTGTTGGGGGAGGGGGAGTGTTGGTGATCTCCTGGACGTCACGGTGCCACTGCCACTCATCACCTGGAGGAATGCGGACCTGAGAAATGACTGGCGGAGCCCGGGCTCTTAAATTGCCGGGAAACGGCCGGCCTTGCAGGAAGCACCCTCGTGGTGGCGCTGTGATCGTTTTGGTAGCTTGCTGGCGCTTCACCTTTCCCCACTGATACCTTTCATAGTCCTGCACATAGCGCCGCTACGCGGCGCTAGACATGTTTCTTGTTAATTCATACAAATAGTTAATGGCACACAGGGCGCAGTAGCTAGCCGTAAGTGCCATACAACAACTACAACTACAACTACAGCAGAACAGCATCCTCCTGATGACGAACAGAGCACACTGTTCGAAACGTCGAGAAGTTTCTCACAATCGGTTCTTTTCAGAACCACACTTTTTCCAAAAAGAGATTAATATTACATGGTTGTTACCCGCAAACTTAACCTAGTTATTAACTTAATTATACTATGGAAGCCGAATCATCAAGCGATCAACGCCCGGTTACACTCGGTGTGCTCAAGCAATACCTAGACCGACGACCGATTCGTCGCGGAAGCCACACGAAAAGAAAAAAAGGCTCGCACCGTCGAACCTAGCCTCAAAGCTAAGGGCAACATTGCACAATATAAGTTCTACACCGAAATACTTGACCACATCGACGACGCCATATTCGCTCTAGAGGGCGCGCAAAACGACCAATCGGATACTGCTTCCCGTAGTCTCCAGCAAGCTAAAGGATCGATAGAGAAAAGGATTAAGCTCATACGGCTAGCAGACTTATCGGAAGGGAAGTGGGACACCGTCGACGAATAATGTCCCTCGCGACATCGCCATCAACTCCGACGGTAAAAAGGAAAATGCGTAGAGCAGAAAAAGATGCGATCCGCAAACGGAAGGAGAAAAAAGAGACGTTCACCAAGAGGTTTTCCAATGCTCCTGCTCCTAACTTTCGGCCAGCGGCTCCTGTCCGTGTCTACGGTACAGGAACCGATTATTCTTCCACGCCCCAGCTCTGCGTCACCGACTGCTACAGATGCGGACGAGCCGGTCATTGGGCACGAGATTGCACCGACAAACCCGCAGCACGACTCAACCCTCCAAGGTACGGAAGGTGGGGATTCGGGAGGAGAATTCACAGACGATAAAATAAGTATTTACGGTCATGACTATGTATTATCATCGGCCATTGGATATTCCCACGGCGATATTTCGTTCAAAGAGCGTACATCGTTCGGGGATGTTTGCTTGCGAGGTCGCCTAAAACACGTTTTGCCTTTTTGGCGTAGTACAGAAACGAATAAGTTCATTATTGATACAATTCAGTTTGGGTATAAGTTGCCTTTTGTTTCCTATACCAGAGCTGACATACCTCCGTAACAACCAGTCCGCCCTAACCAACAAATAATTTGTCAATAAAGCAGTTACTAAGCTTATCCGCAATCAATTAGTAGAGGAAGTCGACACAGTACCCTGGGTGGTCAACCCCTTATCGGTCTCCAAGTCGGCTTCCCATAAGACTCCGCTTATTCTCGACCTCCGGGGCGTTAATAACTATCTTGCACATCTTCCCGTTAAGTATGAAGATCTACGTATTGTTAAGAACTATCTAACGAGGTATTGTTTCATGATATCTTTCGATTTAAAATCAGGATATCATCATCCTGAGATTACACCCAACCACTGCAGGTATCTCGGATTTTCATGGGATTATGGAGTTGGTAAACGCTACTTCGTTAGGGTCCTTCCTTTCGGCCTATCTACGACATGTCACGTGTATACACAATTGCTAAAGCCGTTGGTTTCCTGGTGGCGCGCTTCTGGAATTTTCTTTGCAGTATATTTGGACGATGAATTTGCATCTCACAGTGAGAAAACTGTACTTGCTGCGCAGGCTCATGTCGAGGCAGCCGACAAATCCATATGGGATCCTGCACACCGCGCCCTGCTTGGCTAGGTTTTGACATTGACTCTGTGCAATTTAATATTTCGATCCCATTAACAAAGGCTAATCGCATTATTTCCGATACCGATGCTCTTTTAGTGGTTCCGGTCCCCCGCTTTCTGGTTTCGGCAAGACAAATAGCACGCATTGCAGGCAAAACCGTCTCATGCGCGCCAGGTATGGGCCCAATAACTAACTTAATGACCAAGTCACTGCATTGCGCAGTTATCTCACGTGTTTTTTGGGATAAGCGATTTCCGCTGGAGAACGCGGCTGTTCTGGAGCTGCGTTTTTGGCGTGTCAATTTGTTATAACGGCATCTCCCTCGACACAAACGTCGTGCCGAACACAGTGGTCTATAGCGATGCACCCGCCAAAGGGTGTGGGGGCTATGTGGTTCATTTTGACGATACGACTATTTACGATTCATTTTCAGCAGAAGATCAAACGATGAGTTATACGCGGAGAGAGTTAAAGGCCGTTTACGTAGTTTTAATCTCCGTTCAACACAAATTGGCAAACGCAAGGATACGATGGTACACGGATAATTAGGCTGCAGCACAATTCTCTCTGTTGTTAGCATGACTTCTAACGTGCAAGATCTAATGCTGGATATTTTTCACTTTTGTTCTCAGAATCACATCGAGATAGATCCTGAATGGATTCCTAGATCAGCGAACAACAAAGCGGATTACATTAGCCGTACAGTCGATCATGATGAATGGGAAGTTAGTACCTTGATTTTGCAATTTCCTTACGATGGGGGCCGTACACTGTTGACGCATTTGCTAGTAGTCGAAACCACAAAGTTGCTCAATTCTACTCGAAGTTTTGGTGCCCCGGGTCAGCCGGAGTAGATGCATTCTCGGTTACTTGGCAACACGATAATTGTTGGCTAGTTCCCCCAATTCTCCTTATAAGCAAGGTTTTAGTTTTCATGCGCACATGCCGCTGTCGCGGTACGCTGATATTACCCAAGTGGAAAAGTTCCCCATTTTGGCCTTTGCTTCACAACGTACTTCATACCGCAGTAACCGCAGATTCGATCGAATACGTCAACCCAAACGAATTTTTTCGTGACGGGAACGCGATTTTCTATCTTTAACGAAGAAGCTTTCGGCTCAAACGTGCTAGCCTTGCATCTTAATTTCAGTAATTTATAATAATAATATATTGTATACATGTCTACAATATTTTCAGACATAACCAGGTACGACAACATGTGGAAAGACTGTGGCACTCTTCAACACGCTGATTTGCGCAGATTGGCACTTCAAGTAAGGGAGAAGGTCCTACATGCAAAGGCGGACAGCACTACTCGGAAGTACGCTTACACTTATATCCGATGGAGAAAGTGGACCATGGCTTACGACGAAGTCCGATGCTTCCCGATCGATCCGCTCCATTTTCTTCTGTATTTGAATCACGTGAGCCAGACAACATTAACACCAGCCCCTATTGACAGTATCTTTTACGCTATTAATTGGGTTTATAGCCTCTGTAGTGCCTCAGTTGGCACTAGCCCATGTTCAATACCCACAGTTCGATCTTTCCGTCAGGCTACGTCCCGTCTGTTAGCTAAATCGCATGAGCCTAAGCAGCCAACCACTCCCGATATTCTCCTTCGTTTGTATACTGAGTTCTGTACTAAGCCAGATCAGCTTACCTTAGTTAATTAGGGTTTATCCATGTGTCTCATATCTTTTGCAGCCTTCTTAAGATATGTTGAGTTATCGCACCTAAGGAGACATGATATTGGTTTTGCCCATATGGGCGAGCCCATATTATCCCCACATGAGCTTGCCCAGATTTTGCCGTTATGATACCCACACGGGCAGGCCCAAGTATGTGGGGCTCATAAGGGCTAACCCATATGGGCCCCACATGGGATACATAGGAGTTGGCCCATGCGCAGTTTGCCCAGATATTTTTCATGGGCCCATGCATCTGGGCTTGCTGGGAAGTGACATACGAACGTATGGCAGAACACAAGTGAAATACAAGGTGTACAGGATGTCACAGCGCTCCAAAAATAAAACGCCTTAGTGACAATACGCTTCAAGTGTAACACAAATAACTCGACCAATAATACAAGTTAATTTTTAAAGAACCGTATAATTGCAATCAGCAGAGTACAATACTGCTATGTCAGTGAGCCACCGAAGAATTTCAGGCTTTAACCAGACACAACTAAATACAAATATTTAAATGTTGGCGTCAAGCAACATGCAAGGTTAGCAAAGCAAAGGAAATGAAACCATTAGTTAATATAAATTAAGGCGAGCAAAACTTAGGTTTTAATAGAATAAGCAAACACGTGCCCTACACAAACAACAACAATACAATTAGTTATTAACGTAGCAGGCAGCCTTCAGATAAACTGACGTTTGAAATAAAACAAGAACAAGAACAAGAACGGTTCACGGTTTCTTCAAGTATTGCGGACGAAACCCAGCCAAGCACTCCAGACTGTCAACGCCGTTTGGCTGGTAGTTTCGGCCTTTGCCTATTGAGTGTTTCCACGATCAACTTCACCCAAGATCGACTTCCCCTGTGAGTGTCGTCATTTGGAGGAAGAATATAGCCATCTGAATGATTTAAACGAATTAACCCATAATTTACTTGCTTGATCTTACAACAAAATTAATATAATTAAGTAAATCTGGGAAGTACTACATGTACTTCATACTTGGCTTCCGGCCTGACTGCCGGAAAGACTGGTCAACATGAATGGAGGCGATTTCTCAAGGCTGGCTCTGCGACGGAGTAACATCGACCCTCTGCTGCTGCACGTCCACTGGCCTACCCTCACCTGCGGTGACCGATCCCACACGCATGTCGGTTACGGGCGGCAATCCTTAGCATCCAGCTCAACACCTCCAGTTTCGTGCGCTCACGATCAAACACACATACGCATACAAGCGACCTAGCGTTTAGCATAACAAGACATTTACCATGGCTATACAACACCGCGTACAAGCTCATCCTACCGTGCTAAGCAGGATAATAAAAAACTAGATGGAGTCGTTGCTACGACTACATAGCTGCTTCGCTTGTTTATTTGTTTTAGTTTGTTGGTTGATTTTCTGTTTGATTGTCTGTTTGATTATCTGTTTGACTGTCTGTTTGATCGTCTGTCTGACTGTTGGTCTTGTTATGTGTTTGATTGTGTGTTTGATTGTTCGTTTAATTGTTTGTCTGACATGTTTATGTACATGTTTATCTAATTGTTTGTCTGAATGATACTGCGATTGATCATCCGATTGTCTGATCAATATTCGGATTTATCGTATGATCGATATTTGGATTGACTGTCGGATTATTCATGTGATTGAATGTGTGGTACGGTTGACCCTTTATTACCAACGGTCAGAAAAAGTTTTGTATACATTTGTATAAAAATTCTTTCAAAATCATGTATATCTATATTTTGTATTTCTTAATAAATTTCTGCATTGGTAAAATGTTGCTTAATTGTATCAGTGTCGTAGCAGATTTGGACGCCGGTCCAAATCCACAACAACAACGTTTAAAATGCGTTTTTTCCGCGTATTCTATTTGAAGAAAAGGTCAAATAAAGTTAATGTCTGTGTACGAAATGTGACATAGGTCATAGGCATTATGTTGCAGAAAACAAATCTGAAATTGGTTTAGTAGTTTTGCAGAAATGTTCGTTTTTCGTTTCTGTAGCGTACAGCTGATGACGTCATTTATTAGTTAACCACATTTGTTAAATAGCGCCACCATCTGTCGGATCAGCTCGCGTAGTACTCAGTAGTATTTTAATAGTAGTACTACTCTTTGCTAGTATAATATTTTAGCTCTAATGCCCCCGATCATATCGCAACAAATTCTGATAAATGTTATTGTTTTGTGATTTACTCTCATTCCGTATAGGGCACACTGTTTAGTTAGTTCATTTATTTTAACAATTTTAAAATTTTTGAAACAAATTCAGATTTAAATCTCCGGTCGACTTTTGAAATTTACCGGTATAGATGTAGTTTTCGTTTCGTTTCGTTTCGTGTTCTGTTTATATCGTGAGTGGTTTTTTGTAGCTATTATTCGATCTGAAATTGTTGTCCGCGTGTGTTTTTCTTTTGACGGCGATCTCAAATTGTTGTCGTGAATTTTTCTTTTGACGGCGATCTCAAATTGTTGTCGTGAATTTTTCTTTTCACGGCGGTGCAATACATTTGTTGCTGATCATTTTGCACCGTTGTCACTACTAAAAACTGTAAATCAAAACTAATGTTGACGTCTTTTTGTTAAACTTGTCGTGATACTTGTGGGCCACCGTAACTACTAGTACTACTAGAACTATAGTACAGCCGGCCGTCATTTGAGTGCATGTTGTGAGCTCGACGGATTATTACTGCATGTATGTACATGTACATGTACATGTACGCGCTCTGTTATAGCTTACAATGATAATACTACTACTACTACTAGTAGATAGCTTACAATGATAATACTACTACTACTACTACTAGTACTAATACTCGGCCGGATATGTACATGTATGTACATAATGTACATGTATGTGCGCGCGTGGATGATGGTATGTACATAATGTACATGTATGTGCGCGCGTGGATGATGGTTGAATTTAAGTTGATCCAGTTCGAAAGCCGATTGCTAAAAGAAAAAGTGCTCGAAGTAGGGTTATGTCTGATTATGAATTACGGAGAGGTTCTTTGACGTTAACATGGCGAAATCTTAATTCAATTTCATGACAGACTTTTTGAGTTATGGCTGAAGTTGAATGAGCCCAAAAATGTTTTTGTATAAAAAATGCATAAAATCGAGGATAAATACCAGAAGAAAAGGTCAAATAGGGGTCATGTCTGTGTACGAAACTTGACATAGTTCACAGGCATTATGTTGCAGAAAAAAAAATTGAAATCGGTTTAATAGTTCTAAAGATATGATGTTTATAGCATAAGTCGACATAACTCGACAGCTGATGACGTCATCATGACGTAATTCTTCCGCACACATCCTCAGAGTAGGTATAATGCATGTACCAAGTTTGAAGATGATCCGCCTGAGGGAACTGGTAGAAGTGGGGTACAGAATGAAAAAAGTGAACTCTTGGACTGGAAAAAAAATAATAACAACTAGATGGAGTCGTTGCTACGACTACATAGCTGCTTCGCTTGTTTATTGTTTTAATTTGTTGGTTGATTTTCTGTTTGATTGTCTGTTTGATTATCTGTTTGACTGTCTGTTTGATCGTCTGTCTGACTGTT
>JAVCKT010096558.1:0-12890 GCA_032273925.1 Rhynchotus rufescens | reverse complement strand
CTCCTTCTCTGGAGATCTTCCAAAGGCGCCTGGATGCCGCCCTGTGCCCCGTGCTCTGGGTGTCCCTGCTGGAGCAGCAGTTGGACTGGATGAGCTCTAGGGGTTCATTCCAACCTCAACCACTCTGGGATTCTGTGAGCCAGGACAAGGTGACTGGAGCTGTCCGGACACGGCGCTGGCCGGCCTGGCAGCCAGTTGGCACTAGCGCCGTGGGAACCCAGAACTGGCTGCAGATCTTTGAGCGTCACATAATTTTCCCTGATGACAAATGGGTATGAAAGAGCAGAGGGAAACCTCCAAACATCAGCCACGCTGCTCTGCAACAAGCAATAATTACATGTGCTAGGGTGCCATCTTCCTATGTCACCTTGCTCTGCTATTAAATTTTCTAAAGCAGAACCAACTTGGCGTATTCTGGTATAAGGCACTTTCAAAAAGCACAAAAAATAATAATTTGACTAAAGTTACTGTCCACTGTTTGTGATATTTTGCTGTATGTTTATTACTTCAGGTGTCACCTTTTAAATTTTGACCTTGACTCCCCACGTTTACACCAATTTTATCTTTACACGTGTCTTGACATTAACGTGTTCATTATGATTCAATGCCTAATTTTTGGTTTGAAAAATCTAGCATATCTAGTAAGACTGGAAGTTTAGAAATAAGCCTTAACTATTAATTACACTGGTGTAAGTGCACACCTGCAAGTACGCAGCTATTTGCATGTGTAGGTAGCCTGCTGAGTCCCGAAAGGGCTGCAGCTTGGAAGGAGGCTTCAGCCGAAACGCTGTGCCCAGAACTGCCACGTTTCAGCAGGCTGAGAGGGACCTGGACTGAACACGCTGCTATCAGTACTGATACACTTGGTATTGCTACCAGCAGGGAAGATGAACCTGAATTTAATCTGATTTTTAGTCTGCTAAGCTGCTGAAGCAGCACAAAGTGACTAAACCCCCTTGTTCTAGAAATATTAGAATGCACAGGTTGTTCCTTCATAGGTGGGAGGAAGCCAGAGCATCTTGTGCTGGAGCCAGGGCTGCCCTCTTAGCCGCAGGCCTGTCCTGCTGCCAGCACAGCCGGGTGGCTCTTCTCCTCGTACCTGTTCTTCTGCTTGGGTTGGACGTCAAGTGACTGACGCACAATCGCGTGCCATGAAATGAGGTGGAGGGTTTGTGCTTTCACGTGGCTGCCGTCAGGCCCAGAAATGTAGCTGGAGGATCCGCTATGACAGCGGTGAAACTAGAATGCTGCGAGGAGGAACGATGCTTGTGAAGAGCCGGTGGGATACACAGCATTTATTCTCCTCCGAGATGAACGTTCAGGCAGATTCACCCGGGCTTACGACTGATCTGAAAAAAATAAAACAAGGGAGATGGACAGAGCATAAGAGCGAATTTAATCTCTGTAGTTGCAGTTGCAATGAAAGTGATGTGAGAAGAAGCAAATAAGCCAGAAAAGGCATTCAAACAGAAACCTATAACCTCAAAAGCTGTTTTCTCTTCAGTGGAACGGCACCCACACGAAATCCGAAGGCAGCTTCACCGGGGCAGCACTGCGGCGGCCACAGCTGGACTCGGCGGTCACTCTGCTCCTTCCGTGGGGTGAAACGCCGCGGCCCCGCTCCCCGCGCGCCGGCCCCGCCGGGCTCCCCCGGTGCGCGGTGTCCCGAGTGTCTCCGGGTCTGTCCCGGCCCGGCCCGGCCCGGCCCGGCCCGGCCCGGTTCGGTCTCAGTCCCGTCCCGCGCGGCCGCGCTCGCCCGCACAGACCCGGCTCCTCCCCCCTCCGCCGCCCGCGCTCCGACTGCGCACTCGGCCGAGCCCGCCGCCCCCAATCCCCAGAGAGCCCGCCCCCTCCTCCTCCTGCCATTGGCCGAGCGCGCTGTCTCTCCGGCCGTGCCCCCAGCCCATTGGGCGAGGCGGTGGCGCCCCCGCCCGCGCCTCCCCGCGCTGGCGGTTGAGGCGAGCGCGGAGTAAATAGGAGCGCAAAATGGCGGCGCCGCCGAGCGCGGTTCGTGGCGCGGCGCCGCCGGAGCAGGAGCCGCTCGGCGCCAGGGCCGCCCCGGACGCGAAGGCCTCGCGCGGCTCCCAGCCGGCCGCCAAGAAGCTGAAGGGCGCCGAGGAGCGGAGCCTGAAGGGCGCCAAGCGCCTCAACGGCGAAGGGGGCGGCGGCGCGGGCGGCAGGCAGCAGCCACCAGCCGCCGTGCCCGGCTACAGCCTCCCCGCGGCCTGGGGCTTCCCCGCGCTGCAGCCCGGGCCCTCGGCGGCCGCGGGCGCCTTCGCCTTCCCGCCCCCGCTGCCGCGGAAGCTGCTGCCGCCCGCCGTGCTGCTGCCGGCGCCGCCGGCCGCCTTCGTGCAGCACCAGCACCGCCACCACCGGCACGGCCTGGCCGCGGCCGCCGAGGCGGGCGGCAGCGCCAGGCCCACGCGGCCCAAGGAGAAGCGCGACAAGGAGCGGAGGAAGCACGGGGCGCTGCCCGCGCTGGCGGCGGGCGGCGATGGCGGCGGCGCGGCCCGCGAGGAGAACGGCGACGTGAAGCTGCTGCTGCAGAGAGGTGAGCGGCGGGAAAGGGTGGCGGCCGCGCCGGGCCGGGCCGGGCCGCGGCTCGGCGGGCGCCGGCGGTGCTGTCAGGAAAGGGCGTGTGGAGCCGGGCCTGGCGTCAGGCCGCGGCTGCCCCAGCCCGTGGGGTTTTCTTACCTATTAGGGAAATAAGGAAGCCGGGTCGTTTAGCAGCGGTCTGCCCGCGGAACGGCGGTTCTGTCCGTGCGGGGCGGGAAGGCAGAGGGCTGGGTGGCAGAAACGGGCCAAAACCCCCGCCGCCCTGCGGGGCCCGTTCGCTGGCCTGTGAATTTGTGCGGGCAGAGGTTTGGAGAGCAGGCGCTTCATACGCAGCGAGCTGCTCATTCACCATCTCAGTTGTTCCCTTCTTCGGTTTATTGCAGATCGTTAGGCTAAAATATTACAAAAACATACTTGAGGCCTTCAGAAGGTGGAAGGGGAGGAATTACTGGGTTACCTTATTCATGGGGCTGGGCAAAAATGGCTGGGCCAGGTAAGGCAACGTACTGGCCAGACTGTTGCGGGAGGTGTTTGATAATGCCAAATGCCTGGGAAGTAGCGAGCGATCGTAGGCGAATATATCTGTTTATTTCCTGGAAAGGCTTTCCCAGTTTCCAGTGATCCCAAACCAAATGTATTTTTAAGCATGTGCAAAAGATGTCAACAAATCACTTCAAGAGCATTCACTCTGCTATGTATTTTAAGCAGACCTTTTCTTTCAAATGAAATATAAATAATAATTCCTATACCAGCTTATGTTACCATATCTGTTCTTGCTGGATGAGCTAAGCTGGAGAGCAGTTGCTAGCATCAGCCTTTTCTTGTCTTTTGTTTGTAACTTCTAGCTGCCATAAATTATTGCTGCTAATATTTTAGAATCATTAGAATTCATTTAGATTAATTCTCGGATTTGTTAAAAGGCATTCAAAGTCGTCTACCTTTGGATAGGTCTGCAATAACACGTGTTCTTGTGGCTCAGCATGGCAGCCTGTTGTCATTGGGGTCTTCGGTTCTAGAAAAGTTCTGGTCTGCAAGTGGACTTAGCATGCAGCCTTTCTGTGTTTTCGGTATTTTATTTGAAGTATATTCTCTTTCGCCCCCATACCAAAATAACTTAGAAAAAGTCTTCAGAAATATTTTTTTGATACATTTATTTGATGTTGGTGAAGCCTTTTAGGTTTCAAGGATAGCTGTCAAGAAACTCCCATAGTTGCTTTTTTGAAAAATTATGAAAATAATAACCAAAGTCACTTTGATTGCCCTTGTGTCCTACCAGTGTTACATGACTTCATTAACAAATCTCGGAGAACAAGATTACAATAAAAGGATCAAAGATTTGTTTAGATTGATAAAAATAAATGAGCGAAATGATGGTCTCAGCTGAATAACTGTTAATTGAACCCTCCTGTAAGCGGTGTTTGACCTTCTAGTAGAGACTAATCAATATTATTTATGGGAAGAATGTGTTCTTAAATAAAGTTCATATATTGATAGGGACAAATATTTGACTTCTTAGTTGCTGTTTTCTCAGGAGAGATTTTTTTTTACCTTTATTTCTTGAAAACGGAGGCGCAGGAAATAAAACTTTCCAAGATGGAATCCGTGTGTATAACATCAGTGTCTCCAGACTTCTGTTTAAAGGAAGTAGCTCCTGCAGTTGTAACTTGGTGACCTAGTTTCATGTGAAATTGAAAAACTTTGCACTCAGTGACCTGTTTATCCCTCATTTTCTTTCAGTATCTTCTGGGGGAGGGGGGGGAAAAAAAAGTTCCCTGCTCTGGGAACACCCAGCTTTTTTCTTTTTTTTTTAAATATTTGACTGTAGATTAAAGAACAGACTTGTGCTGTAAATTCCTTGAATAATTTACTTTACAGAGTCTAATGGGAGAAAAAAAGAGTCCCTGGTGGGCGAGGGAGGACGTGCAGAATCCAGAGTATAGAAGAAAATGAAGCGCAATGTTTTAGGCTAGGGAGGGGTGGAGGAGGGAGAACTTGTGCCTTAGGACCGTGACATGCACTCAAGATATCACAGGGAGTCCTGTAATATGGTGATGTGGAACTAACGAATTTGAGGCTCTAATGTGAAAGAGAGGGAAAATGGCAAACAAAAGCTGTGCGAAACAGAGATGATTTTGATCTTGATGTGAGGAAGAAGGTACATAGGTAGATGGTCTAGGAAATGCAAGGAAGATTAAAGGAAGATGTAGGAGGAGGAGAGTAAAAAAAACGCACAGCCCCCAGATATGACATCAAGGCGAATCAAAAGGGTTCGGTATGATTAAACTGAGAGGCTTATGCACACATCTTTATATAGGAAATGGAGAAATACAGGATGCCACCTGTGTATGTAATTCTGTTCATAGAAGCTATGAAATGTGCAGCTAGAGGATGATACTCTATAAAAATTAACTTACTGCAGGGAAGTGCCATGTCCTCTTGCTGGAGTCTGCAGTTAGACAACCACATTGCTTTTACTGCTTTGAAAAAAACAGCGTCATCATCATGCAGTTGGCAACGTTGATTCTTATTTTTCCCCTTTAGTATTCTGAACCGATACACATATCGTTGTAACACCTGCCAGAGAGAAAATTGTGCAAATGATGAGTAGATGTGCAGAAATCGTTAAAAGAAGCAAAATAGGAAAAGATCAGTAGGTAGAATGGGAGAAGCTTCCTCCATATTTATTAGGCTCTGAAAATTTCCGTCCTTTCACCAGCAGTTGAAGTGTAGAAGCAGTACCCAGGGGTGCAACGAACAGAGTGGAATTCCAAGTAGAAGTTGCTGCTGACAAGGGAACCCACGTCCCTGAACTGGGAAAAAGAAAGGAGGAAAAAAAAAAAAACACCCCGAGAGCTAATATTTTTCCTTTGCTAGCAGTGATGACTCTGATTTTTAAGCACCTTCTTTTCCTGAGTGATTTAAAAGGCTTGAAGGCTGGTGGATGAGGTTTTTGCAAAAAAAAAAAAAAAAAAAATCACAAAAAGAAATACAGAAACTTTAGGTAAGTCTTAAGCAGGTTTTCACTTTGAGATTTTTCTCGTGCTTTCTTTCAGTGGCAGAACCTTTAAAGTCATAACTGGGCTTTGCAGCTTATGCTTCGGTTACGTGGGCAAAGTAGAATGAAGCTTTCAGAGATACCATAGAAAATCCAGGTGCAGACCTGGAGCAAGGATGCAGAGATTGTTTTGCCTTAGGCCTGGCTTATTCTGCATTCATGAGGCTTAGAATGTTTAAAGTGCCTTAAATTTTACATGACACACATGTTTTGATAGCGGAATTAAAAGTTGTGCAATTATTTTTTTCTTTCTAAACATAGTGCAAATCTGACAGAGAGGACTCTGTCATTCCACTTCATGACTGTACCAGTTCAGTTGATTTAACTGCAGCTCAGCTTTAGCAGTTCAAAGCTTAAGTTGTTTTCTTAACTGCACAAAACTTACAGCCACTCCCTGCTTGATCAGCTTATGGTTGTCCAGAGGCTTTTTAGTTTTTTGTTTTTTTTCTGTTTTGTTACACAGGCACAGGGTGTGAGCCACTCACATCAACCATCTTTTCTGTTTCTTGCCATTTGGTAGAATTTTGTGTACAATTTTCCTCTAGCTCCCTGTTTTGTAATAATCCCTTTGCTGATAAGATTTCCTTAGTGTGCAAGCAATTACGAAATGAGACTAATCCTTTTAACTTGCTGATGGAGCTCCCATGTGAGCAAGAAAGCAGCGCTGAGCATAGTGCTGTAGCTTTTGCTTTTTTTTGTTGTATGTGGGGGATTTCTGTTCTTTTTTTATTTGATTTTTTTTTTTCTTTTTTTCCTTCCCTCCTGCTGTCTCTAAAGCGTAGGTTGTGTTTTAGATTAATGTTCACCAGTGATTCCTCTGAATACTTTGTAGCTTAGGCATTCATAAAACTTCTAGTCGTAATGTTTTGTATTTTTAAAATATAGCTCTTTTCAGACTTGTTCTTAAATTCACAATGCATCTAGTGCAAAATTCACTGTATACTTTGATTTACCAAAGTAGGTTGGAGAAAGTCTTTCTGTTCTCTAGGACTGGAACCTTGCATCTATTGAGTAACTTAATTTTTCTTCTGCGAAGTGCTTTTCTCTTCATTTTACTTCCGTTTCCTTTCCTTTTCTTATTGTGTTCTCTTTTTTTTTTTTTTTTTTTTTTTTTTAAATTCCTTTCAATGTAGTGGAAACTCTGGTTATAGAGCAGGAAATAATTCTCTCAGACTTCTTAAGCTCAGCAGTCTGGTCTCTTCTGAATTAGTTAATACACTTCTATTTAGATATATCATGGTGATTGGCAATGCTCAGAAAGCATTTAGAGTTTTGTGTGTGGTATATGTGGTGAACAGGGACCTGTTGGATTTCTTTGGCTGTTCAAGACCTACATGCAGCTCAGTTCTGAGGGCTGAAGCTAGCACTGATGGAAGCATCAAATGCTGAGGTGAACATGAGGGAGTTTGTCTTCTGAGGGATTTCCCCCTCCCCTTTATAAAATCACCATGAAACATTGCAAGATCAAACACATTTTTTTCTTTATTTTCGCTTCTTTTCTTTTTGTAAATTAGAAAACAGAGTTCCTCTGGTGCCCTGGAATCTGACTCTACATGTAAATTATGCAGCAGATATTTATTCTTGCTGTAAAACAACAAACAATTTTTCCGAGTTGAAACAAAATTGGTAGATTAAAACATTGGATCTGAAACTGCTTGTAGAGGCCTTGTCTGCAGCTGCGAGGTCATGTTCTTCACTTCTGGTTTCTGATGCAACTCCCCTGCATTGGGACTCAAACTTGTCCATTTGGTTTTGCGTGTAGGAGGCTTTCTTCAGAACTGCAAAGATTACATTCCTTACAAGTATTTGGATTCTAAAGGGGGTTTTCTTTCCCCTTCACTGAAGGTTGGCTGGGGAAATGTTCTCACTTGCTAAGGGGATTTTGTTTTATTTTTTTGATGGTTTTGATTTTAAACCTTAATTACTGGTGAGTATGTCAGCCAAGTATTTCTAGCTGTCGGAAAGAAAAACGAGCAGGCTTTTCGTGTCTCAAAAGCACGGCCTGGGTGTTTCATAGTCGCTGAGCCAGGGAGCCTGCTCTCCTGTGTACGCCCTTTGACATAATACAAGTGCAAGCGTCAAAATCCTTTGTGTGTCTGCATAATCAGATAAACGTGGCTCCTGGAGGTTTTATTTTTATGGGTATTTGTATTAAAGGGAGGAGCGAGCTGACAGGAGGAATGCGGAGTGTTCTTGTCCTCCCCTGCTTCCTTCGAGTTACACTGCTGCTGGTGTCGACTGTATTGATGGTGTCCATCCACAGTAGTTTGTAAATATTGTACCTGATGTGCAGAGACAGCCTTTAAATCAAAGGGAGGAGAGTGAGGCAGAGCACTCTGGGTGTAATCTTTGACTGACTACTAATGTGGGTTACCATCTGGAAAGCTGATGCAAAGCAGCTGCAGCTTTTGGCATCCACCAGGGTTCAAGAACTTCTTTCTTTCAGTGCTAAGGCAGACTTGGTTGAGCTCCTACGTATGCTTAAAGGTGCAGTTTTCATGGTGTGACTGCTACTGCGTTGCACGTAATTCTTTGCAGAACACCTCATTTTACTTCTCTAATCAATTTGTTGCTCTATAGAAGGCTTTTAGTAGAGGTAGAGGCCTCCTGATTGCCCATCTCAAGTAGGAAAGGCTGATCTATAAATTTGTGTTATTTAATTGACTATTTATGAAGTCATTGGGTATGGCAAGGTGACTGCTTGTCACCAGGTATTTGGAAACAAGATATTTCTGTAGCCTCTAGGTGTAATTGACTGTTTACCTTATAAATACGCTATGATTTCATTTCTCTTATTTATGTGCTTACTCTGACATCCTGAAAAAGCAGCAACTTCCTGGTTGGAAGTGGAAGCATGAGAGTAAGTCAGAATTCAGACCAGTTCATGCATTTGCTGTAGACTGAAGAAGTACCAAGTGTTCTACTTCACCTTCCTGAATAGCATCTAAGGAAATGTGATTTTTCCTGTGTGTAGCTGAACTTTACATATGCTGCTGCTGCTACATTTCAGTCAGGGCTGTACTGCTACCACATGACACAGATTATTTTTTTTATTTTTATTGTCTTTAAATACTGACCCTCTTGTATGATTGTGAACATAAAACCTAGATATCTCTTAATTCCTTCCAAGTGTGGTGTGTATTTCATTTCCTGGATATTTATTTCTGCAGAACTCTAGAAGTGAAAAGGTTAGCGGAGTTATAAATAGAGACTTTTTTTTTTTTTCTTCAGGAGCTAAAAATTGAAAGCTAAGGAACAAGCCTAACTCTTCCTGGACCTTCTGTAACTGTATCCTACTAAGCTCCTACTGAGCTTGGAGAATGGAATTTCTCCATTTTTAGTCCTAAAAGGGAATGTCTATTCAGACCAAGATCAGTTATTTCCTGAGCTGTAAATTTTACTTCATATGCCTTTGACAGAGGGGGAAAATTGCCTTTTTATAGGGAGAAATTACTTTGTGAAAAGACATAGAGTTCTTCCCCCTTCCTCTCCCATGGGATATACGCTTCATGCTTGCGACTGGATTTACTTAGATTGTATGTGTTTCAGAACAGGAAATGTACGTACCCACTGCAAAAGCAGATAGTAAAATGAGTAGAGATAGGAGAAGCCTGTAAGATTTAATATGCTATAATAATGAAACAATATTTATATGCAATAATAAATAACAAGTTAATTAACAGTTATCTCTTGCAGGAATAATTTTTGCCTATATGACAGTGACAGATGTTACTTAACATAACTTTTGCCTATGGGAGCTATGTCTCTGGAAATGACCATTTGAAGAGTAAGGTGATGGTTTGTAGGCCACTGATTTCTTTGGATATCTGGTGTCATGAGAACATAACTGGGCAGTACATCAGGCTAGTGAGAAATGGCCACCAGCTGCCTCTATGCAATATAATGAGGAGAAACAAGATCATGTCAACTGTGGCCACGTTGAGAATTAGGTATGGTTGGGTTCATGGATTGTTTTAAGCTTAAGGATTTAGGTGCTGGAAAGAGAAAACCTAAAACCATTAGTTTTATGTAGTAGAGTAGCAATTGGATTTTTTTTCTGGAGAGGTTTCTTGAACTACATTTTATGTTGGTATCTTCTATTGATACTTTCTTTTTCATACTGTTACTTGTCAGCCATGCTGCCTTCAATCACTTTTTTTTTCCCCCTATCTCTTCCTAAGGGATTGGAATGTTAACACTAAATTCCATGTGTTTTTCTCATTGCAAGGAAATAAAGTAGGATTTAAAAGAGAAATCAAGTGAAATATTAGACATCTGTGTCTTCCTAACGCATATATATATAAATGCAAAGTTTTAAAAAGAATATATGAAATACATTTTAAAAGATTATGTATATGTAGGGTATGAAGATATGGTTGTCTAATATTGGATACATTCATTTTAAAATCAGGTTTTTGTTAATGAGAAGAATGTTCTTGTGAGGAAGTGAGATTTGGACTGACATGGTATATGACTGGGGGACACTGGTGCGTTATGTTACAAAAGAAGCTTTAAGAGATCTTGCTGCTTGAGAGTCCCAAAGAGCTCTAGCCCATATTAAACTGTGTGAGTGTCATATGGTAGGATCATGCTGGGGCAGCAAATGTAAAAAGTGTATGGAGATATGTACAAATGTAGGGAAACTCTGTTTGGAAAACCTCGCTTGCTGTTCCTTGCAAATCTCTGTATGATGTGCATGTGTTCATTGAATTTATTGACTTGAATGACTACTGGAACTTTGAAACTTACTGACTTGGCAAACCAGTATAGCCAAATTGAAGTAGATTTTGTGGTAAGCTTAATCTTATTAAAATTTGGAGCAGTTTTACTTCTGCAACCCATTGTAAGCTGTGAAACTGTAAATCTGCCCCTGAGGAAGCGATCTGTGGGCAAGATCTGCTTGAGTTCTGTTGGTCAGACTAGAAAATACTTTTTTTCTTTAAACTTACAAACGGAACATACTAGAGCTGAGAAATAAGACCAAGTGGAAAGTTATACAATGACTCATGTCAGCATAGACTTTATAATGTTAAATTGTGCTTTACCTGCCATCATCTATTTGTTGTATATATTTGCTGTGGGGAAAGAAGCCTGAGAATTTGTATGTTTTATTTGGGATTTTTTACTATTCTTGACTTATGTTGGGCTGTACTTTGGTCTAATTGTGATACTGTGATATATCTGTATTTTGAAGAAGGGCTATAGTTGAACTTCATTTTTTTTTTTTTAAAAACCTTCCTCAGCTGCCTTTACATGTCATTCATAGCCACTGAGATACTTTGACTTGCTTGCACATCAGAGCCTGTCATAGGACATTACTTTCCCTCCCTTTTTTTTGTCTGCTAATTACTTTCTAGATGTGAAAATAAACTAGAGGCTCTTTATAGTGTTTTCAGCTTTTTCGCTCTTTCTTTGTGTTGCTTCTGACAAATTTGCAAGATTCATTGGTCTGTGATACCATTCATGAGACTACAATAAAGGGCTTCTTTCAGCCTCGCTCTCAGCTCGCTCAACAAGGCTCAGCATTTGTATATGCTCTTCAGTCCTCCTTTGACTTCTGCTATTGCTTGGGATTCAAGTGTGCCTCTTAACAATATGCAAGTATGAGGTAAAATTAAGCCTTCTCATCATGATGATAATCCTGGCTGGACTGAATGTGCATTGCCAATTATAAATCAAGCCTCCTTGTTCAGTGGCTCTGACAGCATTAAACTCTTGTGTGATTTCTTGTTTCATGTTTTTGAGTTGAGTTTTGAGTTTCATCTTTTGAGGGGATTTAAAAAAACACTTCGTGGAGGGGAGGGAGAGGAGTGAACAGGCTGGAGAAGAATTCTGTCTATAGCTAGTTTGGAGTGTAGGAGAAACTGCCTATCATACAGGCACATGGACCACCTCCTTCCCAGCTCTTGACCCGCTAGGCTGTTTTTTAACATGATCCTGTCAGTTGCCTGAATCAAAGATTTTTGGATAGTTTGAATCATGGACAATTTATTCTTAATAATCTTTGTGCCAGGATAGTTTCTGTCCTCTCTCCGTTGCTTATCCTGGTCTGCATATAGTCAGTCACATCTCTGTTACTGCATTTTTGTTTTCTTTTTTTTTTCTCTCCCAACTTTTTACAACAACTTGTGTAGCTTTATTAGAAAACTCCCAGAAGGGACTGATAAGGGTGCTGGGGAAATATTGCTGTAAGCACTTATGTGGATTCCTGTTAGCCCCCTGCATCTCTTAAACAAGTTCTTTTGTGAACTGTGTTAATAGATATAGAACACCATATATTGTCCCCTAGATCTGAAGGAGTCTTTTTAGTTTTGATGAATTTTATAGTCTGTTAGAAGTGAAGATGTCTTCTGCTTTTCTTTAAGGTGAATGTTTGAGGAAAGGCAGTTAGATTTCTCCTTGCTTCCTTCTGGGGCTTATAATGGAAGTACTATAAATTAAACATTAGGATTGTTTATCAGTGGTATTACTGAGAAAGCATTAGGTACCTAAGAGGTAGCATTATGCAAAAGCAGGAAGTCGGATTTCATCTTCCAGAGGTTAAGAAAGCTCAATAAACATTTAGAGCAGGGACATGATTTTCAAACCAAGAAACCATTTGTGAAGCACTAGTTGCAGGGCATCTGAAGAAATCAGTTTTACCTAGGCTTAAATGCATGGACTTGAAACTAAGCTTGTCTTTTAAAAAAGATTAGTCCTTGAAACTACGAATTCCAGGAGGTCTGATATTTTCATGTAGAAAACGGTACCAAATCTGCTGATGCAGATTTGGGAGCAAGCAAGGGAGATACCTGAGTATTTATCTGCTGTGAAAAATATTTTATTTTTTCAACAAATACTAGATGTAATTCATTCCCTTTTCATTTCATACTTGGCTCTAATTACATCTTACTGTTGTTAATGCACTAGTGTAACGTAAACTAATGTAAATGATATTGCAGGTGACAAATTTGGTTGACGTGTTCATTTCAAACTATGTGGTAGTTGAAAGCACTATCAAGTTTACAGTATGTGGAGGTGTCTGTGTAGAGCTTTTAGTGCCTACACACATGCAAGAAAGCACAAACCTGGACTGTTGCATGTTTCCCTTTTTCCTCACCTTCTATCTAATGCATTTAAACTGAATCTTAAGAAATGAGGCCTGCTTACAGAAGGAAGCTGAGGAAAGTGTAGTGTTACTGAGGAAGGAAAACGTGCTCTCTTGACTGCATAGTTAGTGCTGAGTCGTCGCACGCACTTCCAGTGTAACAGAAACAAAACTTGTCTGGGTTCAATAAGC
>JAVCKT010096557.1:0-12891 GCA_032273925.1 Rhynchotus rufescens | reverse complement strand
TGCCCAACAGTGAGCAGGAGTGATTCATGTGGAGCTGCACAAGTGAACGAGAGTTTTCTGTTGACTGCTTCCTCCTGCCAGTTATATGCTGTTTATCTAACAGCACCATTTACTATTTTTTTTTTCTTAGATTGGCACGCACTTTTGTAGGTTTTCTGAATTCTCTGTGATTGTTTGATGTATTGGGCGTGTCATAAGTTGCTAAAAAAAAAAAAGGGCAAAAGTCATCTTTAATAAATCCCTTCTTGAAGCTTTTTCACCATTTGTTGGAGATCTCTTTGCACCATGCACTAAAGAGTAATGATTGCTTTGTACAGTAAATCAAGCCTTTGATGGAATGGGTAATGAAATTCTTTAAAGGGCTGAAATAGTAATTTGCTTCCCCTGGTAGGGCTCTTAAATATGTTTGTTTATCCCTTTCCAGATTGTCTCCATTGATCATTATACATTACTGTTTTATTTTTTACTATTTAAAAATACTGTTTTCTGCAAATAAGGCAACATGGATTGTGCATTTAGATTAGTACAGCGTATTACCTTCCTTTTTTCAGAAGAATATGGGAAAAAATCTAAACAACTAAGTGTACAGAAGGTAAGCAGCTAAAATACTGCACAGGTTTACATATGTAGCTATATAAATGTAAATAATAATCACATACCCATGCACATAGTTCAGTCTTCCCAAATGCTCTAGGTGCGTCTTCCTTGTTCACAAGTGTATTTATGAGTGTGTTATGACTCACATATATCAACAACTAGGTTGTTTTAGGAGGAAGAAAATACTGTGAGATGATGTTGACATTTTGTGATCAATCTAAAAGAAAAGGCTACCTGCTCTGTATGTTGAATGCCAGGCAAAACAAGAGGTTGTCCTAATGTGTACTTTTTCCTAACCTTCTTACTTGATGCAGAGGCTGCCGAGGTTGTGTCCCTGTGGCACCCAGACCGAAAAGGAAATGGACAGAAAGCCAAGAGCATCTCAGGTGTTGGCAAACACATCAGAAGACAGGTGCTATTGAAATTGCTTGGAGCTTGATGTCCACTTTGGTGGGGAAATCATTCAGCCACTTGTGCCTGGAATAAGCAGAGAGTTTTTGTTCTTGCATTGGCCCATTGGTACCCACATGTCACTGAATACGACTGTGCATTCCCTGTGTGCACATGACAGTGATAAGAATCTGTTTTTGTTCTTGCTTCTGTATCAGTGTTGCAGATACCCGTGGCCAGTACTGCCAAAGCCCTGCAGAAACATTGCAGAGCACTGGGATGTTGCAGTGGTAAGGTGCAAACTCTCAACTGCTGGAGACCAGGGCAGATAGTTACCCCTGGAGCCAGAACTGGTCAGTACATAGCAGCCCGGACCCTGAGGTGTCCAAACTGATGTGTCTTACTCCAAAAGGGAGGGAACTGATAGGGAGGTAGCCCAAGTGAGGCTAGCAAGAGTTATAGATGTTTCTGCAACACAATGAGATACCAGGGTAAACAGGAAGCCCTCAAAATGAAGGAATAAAAATACACTGGATCACTCAGAAAGATTAATTACCTAATAGACTTATTAAAAATTAACAGCAGTATACCACAGAGCAGCAATGTTTCCTCTGAGGACAGTCACCCCTGTGGTCGTTCTGCTTGGTAAAAGCAATCACAGAGGACTCGCTAACAGGTATGATTCAGAATAGTTTATATCCTACCGTGAAATTATGCCATTCTTTTTACTAAAATTAAAGGAGCGGGGAAGCAGTTTAGACATACTTAACCCCATTCTGTTATCTTCTCCTGCCCCAAGGAAGGGAAGGGCATATCTGTGAATCCAGATATCCCTGCAGTTCCACAGTTGAGTAAAACAGGAAAACTGTACTGTTTTCCACAGTACATCATTGTAGCCTGATTTGTAAGTCAGCTAAACTCCAGACGTGACCCTGGAGGTGCCTTTGCTTCTCACATGCAAGAGTGAGCTTGGAGCATTGCCGTTGTGCCCAGCAGCTCATGGCTAAGGTGGTTCAGCTCTACTCGCTGGCCAAACAGCATGCGAGGTCACACGAGGCGAAGCTTTTGATCTCTCACCCGTTCACAGTATTCACTTTCTCACGGACCCAAGAGCGAAACTTTACAGGGATGTAAGGGAAATTTTCTCTCTTCCCTCTGTTTAGTTATCTCAAAGCTGCAGCTTAATAGCTCTGTAGCGTGAGAGCAACCAAAAGCTAAAAAATCCACACGCCCATATAACCCTTGTGGCATCCACTGCAGGTTTTGCACTGTACAGAGTGTCTTGCGCAGTGGTTTGTAGGATGAAATTCTGCCTTTCATGCAGGTACTAAGACACTGTTCAATAAACTGAGCTGTCTCTAGAGGGGGAAGATAGCTGAGTTCATACAGTGTGCTGTGAGTTTCATATGGCACTGCTTTGAAACTACAAAAGAAAGGCTATTTCTCGGTGAAAAAGTAACAGTTGGTGATGTTCTTCAGAAAGTACCTTAGGGCTTTCTCAGCCTGGGGCCTGATTTTTGTTCCTTGAAAAGGTGGCCTTCCCAGCAGACAACTGCCCTTGGTACCTTAGCTTATGGTTTGGTCCCGGCTCTGAGCTAAGACTGCCCTCTATTGAACCACCAGCGCTCCCGTGCAAAACTGAGTTTTCCATCCACACACTGACCAGTTCCAGTCCTGCTTTGCTTATGAGATGTGACAAGACTAAGGACCTCTCTGGCCTGCCCGCAGGTGAAGTCATCTTGGAGCAGCCATGGAAGTGGCAAAAAGCAGCCACTGATCAAGAGCATGTATCTGGCTGCACTGATTCCCTTTATACTGAAGGAAGCTGTTGCAGATGCATCTTTCTAGGGCTTGGTTGTCAGATGCTTTTTTCCAGGGCTTGTCTGCTTGGATAGGATGCAGCTGTCTTCCATCAAAGAGAATTTTAGGCACTTGAGGATAATAGAAAGAAAAAAAAAGAGACAAGAATAACTTTCAGAAAATACCAAATCGGAACATGATTAAGAAGAAAAACCCTTCCATTCAGCTCATTGATTCCTCTCAGTGGTTTATTTCTACTTTCATTTATATGCAGAAATACTTTCTAGGGTAAGAAGATTCAAACCCTGCACTGTGGCAGCGCAAATTTTTAAAAGCAGTAACAGGATGCAATTCTCAAATGCCACCTCCCTAGACACCACTTCACCTTAATAGTTTGATAATGTGGAAATCCCATAAGCACCACACTTGTCATTTACTTTTGTGAATCTCAAGATGTGTTTCCTGATTAAGAGCGTGCTCCAAGGCCCATTGAAAGCTTCTGGTGAATGCAGTGGACTTTGATTCAGGCTCTCTGTGTTTCGTTGATTAAAGAAGCCCAGCAACAACATAGGTCCATAGGAACCTGTATAGCTTGATACTCCTTCCTGGCTGCCACTGGAGCGGAGTGACTGCGATTTAGGTAAGCAAAGCTGCTGAACTCTGCCTGCTGCCACGTAGTTGGGCCCCAAGGCTTCGTGTCGCGTGGGCGATGGCAGCGAGGGTGGGCAGAGGGCAGGCGAGTTGGCCAGCTGCAGCAATGCAAGGATTGCTCCCAACCCAACACATGCTCTGTTTTCAGGCATTCTCCTTGCAGCGAGCAAGGTGACTGCTTAAAAGCCTCTTTGCACTTGACATCTTTTGGGTAGGAAAGATGGAAGTAGAAGCTTTCCTTCTGTAGCAGTTTGCCTTAGGATACCTCCTATGCATGATCAGGTTTGTTGGGAGTCATAAGTTGATTCATGATCTCCTCTATCTAAGACCCTAAGACCCATCTGCCTCCCCCAGACCCTCTAATGGTTCCATCTAAGCTTAGGTGGTTGATCTCCAGAACATTAAAGGCTGACATTGCATTTTGACTTTAATGAAGATGCATGCAGCTATGCCGTGTAAGCAATGAGGTAAATCATAGCCCCAGCTGTTCTTTGCTTTCCAGGGCACATGGACAGTTAGTTATGATGTTCACTGAGTCCCTCAATGTGCTCTATTGCCTTTCAGTGGTGAGAACTGCTTATCCTTGTAGATTCTTCCTTTTGTATTTAGAAAGGATGGAGTCTTCTTGTTCTTCACCCAAAAATACACCGTGTGTTGAAGAGAGAAACTACAAAGCTTGACAGATCTCATGTTCCTTTGGTGTTCCCCGTGCAATGAGGATACCACTTTCTCTAGCTCAAAGAGCAGAAGCTCATGTCTTGTTTTCCACACAGTATTCAGTATGTGCCATTTACCATGCAGCTGTATGAGCAGTGAACTCCTAATGGCGCCTGAATGCAGTTGTAATGTACAGTAGAAGAGACAGAAATATTCTTACTTCTGGTGAGGAGGTAAACTGAACAGGCGTAGAAATGAAGGCAAAACATTTGGGGAGTAGATGGAACAGACAATGCATTTTGCCACAAAGAATATCAGTACATATGGTATGAAAATACTGCTTGAAAGGGTATGTTAAAGCGTGTGACTGTTCACATGTCAACAGGCACATAAATACTTAAGCTCTTTCTGTGCTTTTCCATGTCACCAGCTCTTCTTCCAGTGGTCTGGATGAGGCCTTTCAGCACAGTAATGGTACTGGTGCTGTACTGTACTGTATTTAGTGGGTGTAGGACTGGCAGAGGGAAAGTTTAATCCTTGGAGGTTTTCATTCATACATATATTTATTAATACATTTGTCCCTCATAAATTGGCACCCAAAGAGCAATGGTGGACAAGAACTCACCCTATGAGGCAAATGGCAGCATCCTGGGCATGGTTTGGCTTTAAAGTCTAAGGAAGATTTGATTTCACTCCACACAGGGAGAAAAAGGCATTTGTAGTAGGGCATTTGGAAAAATTAATATCCAAAGTCTTGTCATAAAATATTATCCAGAAAACAAAAAATACAGCTAAGTAGCCAATATGTATGTGGCTTCTGTAGCAAGAATGAATACGGATCATCGTTTGTTTATCCTGGATGAAGAATTTCCTTAATTTTAATAAGGCTTTCTGCTGTCTTTTGACAAGTAACGAAAGGCTGATATTCCTCATTCCAAACTCGTGGCTGTCAACTTTGCAAATGGTGCAAACGTGGTTACAGCACTGGGTGATGTACTCAGTGATTCTGATCTACACGTTTCTTCCCTTACGACAACCACAGCTTCGTGTATGAGGCACAGCAGCCTCACCAGGGTCTCACTGATGGTAAGTTCTTGGCCAGCTAAACTGTAGCCCACACTATCCTGCAGAGTGGAGCCAAATCAGTGATAGTCTAGCTATGAAATATTTGAATCTTAATATAGGATAAATTAGCCTCCTTCTTTTGCAGTTGCCTACATATAGCCTGAATTTGCCAGTCACATAGGTTTTTCCACCTCTTTATTCTTCAGCACGTGTTGCAGGATTGGGCTCCACCTCTACATTTGTTACGGTAAAGGCTTTACTGACTTGATTGTCCTTTTTTATGTTGACTGCAGGGAGAGTTTTGTCAGTCCAGGGACTGCAGGACTTCATTTCAGAGCTTACACAGATTATCCGCCAGTAATTTAGATTTATTAGTAGCAATAGTTGAATTAATGTTAGTATTCCAGTAGCATGTAAGGGTTCTGAGCTGTATCAGAGCCCCATTGTATAACAGGCGCCGCATAAACACATAGTGGGAGAAGGTCCCTGTCCTGCAGAGACTCCAGGATAAGCAGGCAAGACAATGAGTATCAAAAGGAAACAGTATCTCTGTTTTCAGATGGAGTATCACCATTCAGATGGGATAACAGAACAGTTTTCAGAAGCACAGAGGAAACAAAGCAGTCTGCAAGTGTCAAAAGAAATTTTCTGTCAGAGTTGGGAGCTGAGCCTTGGCTTTTCAAGTCTCAATACAGTACTCTGATCAAAGACAGTCCTTCCTCTGTAAGATTTCTAGATAAAATTTAACTCTGATAGGCTGGAAACTCGCAGCTAGCTAGCATTATACTAGCAGGTGAGGAAACAGAGGCTTATTATGAGTAGGTAATCCACTAAAAGTGAACAAAAATCATAAAATTAACTTGTGTTTTTTCATAATACTTCACACATATCTTAGCAAAATGGCTAGGAATATAAGAGTTGTTTTTGTTTTCACACAGTTAACGGTATCAGACTTGTACTATCTCTTCTCAGCACTCAAGATTCGCCTTTGCAGGCTCGCTTAGACTCACATTTTAATCTCAGTTACTTGTGTGCAACACCAAAGGATATCTGTCAACTGGCAATTCGTGCTGTGCTTGGATAAACAGAAGCAAAATGGGTCAGAATTTGATTTGGATACCTGGTGATAGACGTTGTGTACGTGACTGAGGCTTGGTGCTTACCTGCCCTACTTGCTCTTCTATGTTCGTATAACTGCCTGTTGTTGTTAGCTAGTTCCAGATATTTTTTCCACATACTGAAGTTGCATCAGGAGAGTTACAAAAGCACAATTAAACCCATAGGTTCCCTAAAAAAAAAGGCAAAAAGAAAAAGCCAAGAAATTTGCGTACCTCTGAAGAAGCAGCCTCAGATAAAGCATGGCCTATCTGTTCCACATCCAAATGCAAATTTCAGAAGGGGCTAACCCATCGTTTGCATACAAGGCAGACAGCGGGTTTGCAGACCCAGTGCTAGTGGTGGGATTATAGAAGAGCCTACTTGGCTGAATCCTGCTGAATCAAGGCAGCTGCACCCAGCTTCTGGTATCAGCAAACTTAGTCTGCCACGTTTTGGCAATTGTAAGGAGAGGTGAAGAGGACAATATTGCTGTTTCTGTTCCACCTACAGCTTTTTTTTTTGTGTTGGGTGACAAAAGACAAAGTGTCAGCTTTGATTGTGGTAGGGCTTTTCCCAAGCCGGCATGGAGCTGTGATTTGCTAAGCCATTCTTTCTGGCACTCTGTGAACTTCTCCTCAGTGGACCGTGTGCCCACACACCGAGGAAGGAACAGACTTGGCCTTTCCTGCCACGTCAAAAGAGGCTGATTCCCTTTTTGGAGGGCACGTGCCCAGACACCATCAGGAGATAAGTAGCAACCAGCTGGTGGGGGATATTTAGAGCAGAGACACATTTGGAGATTAAGTTTTGACTGTTGCGCCGATGGCCTTCGGCCTCATTGCCTTCACGGGGCTGCCTTGGCAGCGTGAGGAGGAGGAACACCTGTCTGTTGGCTTCCCTGGCGCCAGCTTGATCCTTGGACATGGTGGGATCTGCTGTAGACAGTGCCCATATAGGTGCATCACTGAGCACTTGCATAGGTTTTCAAACAGCTGCTCACGGCCCAAATGCAAAATTCAGCTGGGGCAGCGTGCCAGGAAGCAAAAACCCCAGGTGAACACCTTTGCTTCTGAAGTGAGCACTGAACTAATTTGGAAAGAGCCAGGGCTGCAGAACAGCAGTGAAACGGGTCTCAGCTGTGCTGCAAGATAGGCTTGTGCAGCGTCTGAGAACAGGATGCAAAAAGCACCTGCACTTAATCAGACTGGGGAGAGTTGGCTCTGAGCTTGCTCTGTCTTTCTGATCAGCTACTGGTGTCTAACAACACCAAGGGAGGTGCTGGGAGTTGTTATGTCACAGGCAAGGTATAATAGTGTTATTAATTTAATGCACTTTATTTTGTTTAATTTGGAAATTCAGATTTGATGAAATGTCAAACATGCTGTCCAAATTCTTAAATTAAACATGAATTGCTTCAGAGGTTTTCTGCTGCTTGTTGTGTCAACCCCACTGTCACTTTTGTTGTTTGTGCTGTAGAAGTACCCATTTTGCAGCAAGCCAATTTGGCCCTAGCTAAGGAGCCAGACTAGCAGCCTTGACATGTACTGAGCCCATTTTCCGTAAGATTTTTAATAAAATCATCAAAATCTTTTTGTTGGAAGCTGAGCAGGAATAGAATAAAAACAAACAAAAGAAAGGCAATTCCCGTTCCCATTCTGGCATTTTTTTGTTCTCGGAATTTTGCAAGTTGCCTTTGTAATGACTGTAGTCTCCTATAGGCTCCCAAGTATGTTCATGTTTGTTGGCTTTTATAACAAGTGAGTCTTTGAGGTTGAACATTTTCATTGAATAAAAGTGCCCATAAAGATCGAATGCAAACACTGGATTCTTGGTTTACAGGTTAAAATTATGCTTTGAGATTCAACTCTGTAAGTGCCACATTCTCTGAAGGCACCTTATAATGGCCTGTGAAAAAGAGAAAGAAGAGGTTTGGAATGTAAATCTGCACCATACTGGTTAACAGGTGAAACACTGGAGCAGCCTGTTTAACTGACCTGTATTGAAATTTTAGGTATAATGTGTGTGTGTGTGTGTGTGTATACACATATATTAATACAATGTATGTTATATATATTGTTTATATATATTGTATTCTATATACAATAATACAATATATATTATACAATATTATACAAGCCTATTTTCATTGTATAAATACATGTGTTACCATAAAGATTATCTGGGCGAGTGTAGTTTCTGGTGTTGTGTAAATCTGGAACAACTGAGAGGAGGTTATTCCGTGCTTTTCTTGAGCTAATTCAGACCATGGTTTGTTTCTTAAGAAAGGATTTAAGATTGAAATGGTCATTAAGTTTGGTACCTTGAATAAAAAGTGACATTGTCCTAAGTCCAGAAGGGCATTCAGAAATACAGACTCTGCTGTTCCTTCAGTTCCCAATATTGCAGCCTATGCAAAAGCCATTGCTCCATAAATAGATTTAAGAAATACCACTAGCGCTTAGATTTTTGTTCTATTTGTGCCTAGCCATTCCACGTTACTTTTGACTTCTTATTTAGATTGTATTCAATACATCATCTTCAAACTTTTCTAAATAAAAGCAGCTAGGTTATATATAGTTAGTGTTTTCTGTTGTTGGAATTATTGCAAGAAACTCAGTTACAATTAGGTAGCATTCATGTTTGATAGCTTTTGAATACCCTTCCCAAATTTTGGCCGGATTTTAAATTTTGCTACTTCTTACATAGAGAAGACTAAGACTCTTTTCTCCCATGTTTGTTAAGAGACCTGCAGTGGTGTGAGGCACTTGTATTCTGGTGTATGGATAAAGAGGTGAATTTTTGCTGCATCGCTCCGGAAGCACCCAGGGGATGCTTCATTTTAGTGGTCATGACATGAGAGCATTGCTGTGATGGATGGCCTTGTGCAGAGGTCTGGATTGCAGAAGGAAGGCTGCCTGGGAGCCCTAGAGGATTCACAAAGGCAGAACTTGGGGATTTAAACAACTGTGGCCTTATTTATTTATTTAGGTAGCCAAATCGGCCCTGAGAGGACACGGATGAACATTTTCCAGTCTAGCCCCATGGAAACGTGTACAAGACACGGAAGCACGGCGTTCGGCCGAGATGCTGGACAGTTTTCAGGAGTCAGCAGGCAGCTGTTGATTATGTCCTCCTCACTCACACCTCACTTTTGACCTGTTACATTTATTTTGTTTCAGGCTTGCTTCCATTCCCAAACGTCTTGGGCCTACCCCTGGCGTCTGCTGTACGTTGAGCTGGAAGGAGCTCAACGTAGGGGAAGAAGGAGGGAAAAGAAGAGTAGCTGGAAGTATCATCCAAAGTAGACGGTCTCTGAGTGTGGAATTTGGAGGGTGGTGCCTTGTGTCTGAGATGATTTGATGTGCTCAGATAGATCCTTTCTGCTTGCTATACTGTCTTTATGAACGACAGCGGGTAATGTGCTTTAATAATAGTTAAGATGTGGTGTTCCACTGCTGCAGAGAGCAATACCCAAACTAGGGCACAGAGTGACAGATGAGAACAGCCGAGTGACTTACGTGTGACTGTGCAAGGCTTTGCTTGCTTTCCTGGAGGCTGCTGACAGCCAGACGCCTGCCCAGCAGTGGAGAAAGCGGCTCTGTTTTCCCATTTCTTGCTTTAATGCAGGCCAGAAAAGGGCACTATGAGTATGCTGTAAAGTGGACGTACAGAACAGGTAATTTAATTCTGCTGTTGTTGTAATATGCTGGGCATTTTTCCAAAGCAGGAGTAGGGAGTAACTGGCTTATTTCATTACGACTACCCAGATGACCAGGAGGAGATTAAGCCTGTAATGAGGGGCTGAGCCCCGCTGAGCTGCTGTGCCAGGTTGGGGCTGAAGCCACGGGCGGTGTGTGGAGAATCTCCCATATATCATGGGCAAGTGCCTTGTAAAGCTTTCTGTCTTGGTGCCTACGTACTCACTTCATTGAAATCATATATGAATACAAGTGGTTTTTAACAAGATGAGCATTTGCCACAAAATTTCCAGATTTTGTGACATAGAAACAGTCAGACAGGTCTGTTCTCTTGTGTTTGTGTATTAGCAAGATAATTTTTAAGAGGAATTAGCCTGCGCGGATAGGACTTCAGAAGTGACACAGTTGAAATTCTTGTCTCTTCTTTGACTCTTCCCTTTGAATTTTCGAGGCAGGTTGCTATCAGCAGTTGTGAGTGATTCACATTCCTGATGGTTGTGCTTACCACCAGTCTGTCAAACTAGGGGATCGCATGCAATACTCATGTAAAAATGGCAAAGAAGAGGATTTTTATTTCTGTTTTCCCATTGTGAAATGAGTAAAAGCTAAATGGAGTGATGGTCACAAGAGCACCAAGAAGGGTGGTCTGAAAGCATTTTACTAAAACAATTTGTATGAATGAATGGATTTCTTTTTACTCTGAACATTTGGAATAATAGTCTTTAGTTTGAAAGTTTGGGTTTTTAGGGAGCTCCTGCAATTCCATTTTACTCTAACAGGAGTTGAGAGCGCTCAACTCATTGCAGGAAAGGAGACCTGAAATGATTCCTTTGTGAATGAGACACTGTTACATTTGGAATCTATATGTAAATGGTGTTTTGTTCAGTAAAGTATCCTGGAACAGTAGTCAGAGCAGAGTGATAAAATTTATTCTACTAGTGATAAAATTTATTCGGCTAGTTCATATACATATGTTGATGACTGGCATGGAGAACAGTATTTTGCAGTATCAGATGGCCTGCCAGTGAAATGAATAAGAGATAAGCATTCACTGACATAGTGCTTGGGTACTGCAGGCAGTGCCTGTGAAGAAGAGCCACTTTGTTTCAGCTCCATAAAGTGGTGTAAGGTGGGCATTTTCATTTTTTCTCATGTCTGAAAACCTGGATCGTTGTTATTGACGCTGGATGAGCAGTTTATGTCTTTCCTCCTAATAAAGTGGTAAAGAAGAAGTATGAAATCAGATTGGGACTGTGATAGAGCAGTGTTACCAGGCTGTCCTAGTGAGAAGCTAGTGTAGCCTCCTGCTCCAGCTCTAAGACAGTCACTTGGCTCCAGTAATCCCTTCCAGTAGCAGGGCAGCGCTGGCAAAATTTCTTGCAGTCCTTATGCTGAAATTTGAGAGAATGGATGCTAAAACAGGGAGCATGAAAATTGGTCATAAGATGCTGACAAGCGCCAGAAAAACATGAATAGATTTCCTGGCTCAGAAAACCTGACCTTGGGGAGGAGACCTGTGTGAGGATTAAGGCATTTATATTTGAAAGGGAGGAGCTAATTGTGGTTAAACTAGACTTATTCTCCACACAGCAAGCCCGACCTCCTTGCCCAATATTGTGTTTTTCTTAAAAATGAGGAGAACGAATCAAATAAACAACATTCCCCAATATCCAGAATTGTCAAGGAGCAACAGAAGAACCCTTACAGAGAATAAATGATACTTTATAAGCAGCGGCAGCTGTATTAGGAAGTATTTTTTTTTCTCTTCGTATTCTTCAAAACAATGCTGAAAAATAAAATTTCCACAGTTTCAAATGGTTTTATGTGCAGTGTATTTAATTTGTGCTGCAAATCAATGAAAGTCAGGAAGAAGGGCGCAGGAAGGCAGAGCTGCTTTGCTAGGATACCGTTGAGTGACAGAGTGTGTTTGGTTTTTTTTCATCCTTGCATGTAGGAGTCATTAAGCCTCTTGCATCTCAGAGAGGTCTCCAAGAAGGGAATGACAGTGTGTTAACTTAGAAGTCATAGTGTCTTTGAGAGAGTCGAGGTTGCAGACAGGTTGTGGACTGTAGTTATCTGCTGAAATGTTGGTGAGCATCCAGAAAAACTGAAAATGCACAGAAAATCCTACTGTAAGGGGACTGTTAGGAAGAAGTGTCCCATGAGTGCCCCAATTTCTCTTTGAGAAGTGTGAGGACTGGGTTTTTTTCTTTCTTTCTCCTTTTTGTCTTCTTTGCACACCTCAAGCAAGTGATGGCCTAATTTAGTTCATCAGCATGTCAGTTCAGGAAATGCCGCTGTTAAATCAGTGTGATTTTTGGCAACTGAAGTGTCACTTAATGAGAGAAGAGAGTATTTTTGAAAGTGGCAAGATCCCTGCTAGCTCCTTGGGAAAGGAGTTGGAGGTTTTTGAGAGCTTTGAAGTCCAACCACAACTTGACACTGGAGAAGTCAGTTAACTAACAAGCACTTCCATATGTAGAGGTCGAAGATGACTATTAGGCGAAGTGGTTGGCAGGGAATACCCAGGCCTTCTTCCAGGGGATTCGTGCCACAGCAAGTCGTGACCAGGCATTTGAAAAGCCTTGCTTATTTGCATCATCTGTATTGCACTGCCACGCTATTAACTGTTCCTCCTTGCTCTTGCTACAGAAGTGTTTCTGAGAGTTTATATTTAGCGGCATCGCTCTCTCAAGGCCCACTCTTGCTGTCCTTGTGTCCTTGTGAGGCCACATTGCTGCAAGCTGAAGAGCTGCAAGTTAGGGCATGTTCGAGCATAAAATATCCAAATCTTTGGTTAAAGGAGTTTTTTCAGTTGTTTGCCTGTAGATTTGCTTGTACATAAAAAAAACACTGACAGCATTTGTTGTTCCAGCAGTCCCTGTTTGCACACATCTGGGCAGGGTTCAAACATCTAACAACACACCAGAAGGTG
>JAVCKT010096556.1:0-12893 GCA_032273925.1 Rhynchotus rufescens | reverse complement strand
CTCCGCGTGATGCACGTGCAGAAAGCTGAGGGTAAAGGTAAAGAAAAACCCCAGCTTACCTTGGACCTGGGAAGGAGGCCACTGAAGGGGTTGGTGTGGTAAGAGCTTACGCACGCACAACAGATTCTGCGCTTGTCAGCGTCAATTTCCATTTTATATCAAATCTAGACTCCTTTCTAGCATCTCTTCAGAGGAGGGAAAAAGGAGCATTTTGGGAGGTTTATAGTGCACTAAAATATACACCAAGAAACAGGTTCACAATGAAAAATCTTGGTAGTAACTCCAGGTTTGTTGGTATATTTTTTCTTTACCAAATGCTCTCTAGAGTACATAAAAACAGCAGAACAAGTAAGAGCCTTTAAGTACCATCCAGGAAGAAGGCAGTCTTGTCTGGAGTATATTTCATCTGCTTTCACATCAATGTTCACACAGTCTGCATTAGGAGCTAAAAAAAAACCAGAATAATTACAGAATCAGGTACTCGGGACAGTTGGAACATTTTTTTTTTTCTTATGCAGTACTTGGTAATAAACATTTAAGCATTTCTTGTAACTGACATAGTATTTAATGTTAGAACTGGTGTCATAAGGAGTTTAAAACAAACTTTTTGCACTGAGCAATCTTTGCCTTTATGCCACTGAAAACAAACCTGGGGTGGGCGCAGAGTTCATTACCAGCAGCTATCCTTGCGGATAAGCCCATTTTGTGGATAAACCACCTCTTTTTTCCACCACACAAGGGGCAATGGGTATAAGCTGAAATACAGGCAGTTTCATCTCCAGGTGAGGAAGAGGAGGTGTCTGTGAGGGTGCCAGAGCCCTGGCACAGGCTGCCCAGGGAGGTTGTGGAGTCTCCTTCTCTGGAGGTCTTCAAACCTGCTTGGATGCCACCCTGTGCCACATGCTCTAGGTGTCCCTGCTGGAGCAAGGGGGTTGGATTAGATGACCTCTGGAGGTCCCTTCCAACCTTAAACATTCTGTGATTCTGTGATAACTCAATATACATTTAAAGATTGTAATTTAAATTTTTCTGAAGATACATCAATTTCTCTAAAAGTAGGGGAATTTGTTTTGCCATACCTTGAATTTTCCTTTCTTGAACTTGTCAAATGAGATACAAATGATTTAAATGGCTCTGCTATTTTTGTCATATTAACATAAAATCTAAATATACTTTTATAGAGACCTCAAACCAAAGAAAGGCATTAAAAGTTTTAACCATAAAAATAAAATTAAAGAAAAATTAAATGTGACAACATGTAACATTTTTAAAGAAGGCTGCTCTGTGGAAGCACAAAATGAAAATTAAAATTCCATAGCTGGATATTTTGCAATTACATAGTTTCGTAAAAGTGCATGACATATTTTTCAGCACAAAAATACAGAAAATCATAGCTGTCCTGAAGTAAACCAAGTCCCAAAAGATGCAGGAAGGTCACAATTTCTGGTTCTGTGAGTATTGCAACACAGTATGTGTGATATTTTACCAAAAATAAAGATAGGATTTCCATGATTTGAAAGGACACAGCATGCTGACATTTTATATCAAACCTTTTTTTTCAGAAATGGAGAAGTTACATGAGTAGCCCTACAATAGGACAGCATTTGTGAGATACTCACAAAGACTGAGAATGCTGTTCAAAGTAACACCAAGTGAGGCTCCGAAGTATTACCACAAATATCTTGACATCTCAGAACTTTAATATGTGGTTTTAAAGTGCATTTGAATACCATTAGAATTATGATACAATGCGGTACCAACAACCTACGGTGCAAAGATTTTGTTTAATAAAGGTCTGTCTTTACAAGCACCATTCTCTAGCAGAAATATTGTTTATGCTTTAAAAAGGTCTTGGAAATAACAGTAAACCATCCTGTAAACCTTGATGAGATAGGAACAGCATCTGCACATGTCTGGGGTTTTTTTTTGTTTGGTTGGTTGTTTTTTTTTCCAACTAATTTAAGTAATCTCTGGGCTTGTTCAGCCTGGAGAAGAGAAGGCTGAGGGGGGACCTGATCAGTGTGCATAAATACCTCAAGGGAGGCAGTGAGGAGGAGGGGGCCGGCCTCTTTTCAGTGGTGGACAGCGATAGGCCTGGAGGAAATGGGAAAAGACCATAAGCTGAAGCACCAAAAGTTCCATAGAAATTTAAAGAAAAAAATCTTGACAGTGAGGATGACAGAGCCCTGGAAGAGGCTCCCAGAGAGGTTGTGGAGTCTCCTTCTCTGGAGATTTTCAAAACCCTCTTGGACGCAGCCCCATGCCACATACTCGAGGCGACCCTGCAAGCGCAGAAGGGTTGGACTAGATAGTTCTAAAGGTCCCTTCCAACTTTAACTATTCTATGATTCTATGATTCTAAGATGGCCATGAGTAGATTTGTATAAATGCTCAGGCAGAGGAGGAAAAAGTTTCGAAGCAGATCTATTCCTTCCCCTTTCCTTCCCCACCTGATAGGTATTGTCTTCCAATTTCAAGGTGATTGTTGAGGAAGCATGAAAATGAAGGTATGAAGTGAGTGAACCACAAGAGCTTTTTCCACCCTTGGCTAAGTTGTTGTAATACAAAAATGAAAGGCCTCTAGTATGTTCAAATGCACATGGCTACACAGACTGGGAGGCCTTGTTGACAAGCCTTTATGCAAGCAACTCTAAAACCAATTGAAGTTTACAAGTCAGCATGATTGCAGGCTCTTACTAAGCCTAAATGAAGGATTATAGTATATATCCCATTAAATAAATGGCTATTGAAAGAAATGTATGATTACATGCAATCTATATTTTCCCTTCCGTAATTCCTACAACTATGTCATCAAAGCTTTACTTTTCTTCTTTTTCCTACCACTCCCTCTCTTCTGTAATTTCTTTTGCTTTTTTTTTCTGGACAGAGTAGCAGTTTAACATTTTAATTTCATAATCACCATTGTATTTATATTGGATTCATATTACTGCAGAAATAGAGCAAGACTCATATGTGAGACTTTTTTTTAAGAAAATTCAACATTTCTCTCTCCTTAGGTAAAATTGAGCAGTCTGTTGTCATCTTTAGAGCCTCTCAGCAATAGATGTGATATGACTGAGGGAAAAAGTCTACCAAAGACATAGTCCAAACTGTGGATAAGGAATTAGATCAGAGAAATCAGGTCCATACAGGATGTCAGCCTGTCCCACTGGACCCTATAAATCTCAAGAGACTGTGGAAACAAGCATAAAACACCTGCTGCAAGCATCATGTAAAGAGATACTTGTTTATAACTGAGAATTCAATCTAGTTTTATGGAAAGATCACCCTTATGTGGATTCACTTTCAGGGAGATTAACATAAGCAAGTCTCAAATTTCAGCAGAAATGTACATGACTGAACTGTCAAATATTGCTTAATAAGAGGATTATACTGGATTTGATTTTACTCAGGCTCTATTTTAAAGAAAATGGTTTCACTCTCTCCCTTTTAGGCAAGCCCCTTGCCCTCAAGGTATCAATTTGGATTCAGCATTAGTCCTAATTGGCATAGTTTTAATTATTTCACGTGAGCCTTTTATCATAAGACCTCCACATTCTATATAATTGGATATAAATATCAATTGGATTATCCACTGGATATCCATTGAAGGTAAATAAGACTCCATGCATCCTATAATCCTTATACTGACTTGACAGGGAAATAAAGAGAGATACTTGGTCCATGGCCTTAGACATATACACAGAAAGATTATATACTGCTGAAAGATTAAGCAGTAACAGATTTATTTTATTGAGGTGCCTTTTTTTTCTGTTTCATTCTCTTCCCATTGATTTCCAAAATATGCCAATATTCTGTTCGCAGAAGAGACACTGGGAAAATCAATCATCAGCTGCATACAGACACATAAAAAGAAGTGAGTTTAAGAAAAAAAAAGAAAAAAAGAATGAAATGAAATAACAGTATATATTATCAAAGTAAAACAAAAAAAATGGATAAAAGTGATTAAAAATGACACAAGGTATGCTGTACATCACAGGCAAGAGCAGAGATCATCAATTTGGCTCAGTTGTTACATCAACCAGTTGCACAATCTGATCTCAGAAACAAATCTACATAGTGAAGTTTTCTCAGTATTTTTTTTAGGATAAGACTGTCATGCAATAAATTCATTTGCTTCTGCATCAATTAAGTTTAAAACTAGTTGATGGATAAAAAGCAAGCACAGAAAGAGATGAAGTTAGAGAGGCTGAAATGCATCAGACAATGAAGTTGAATGTTTGAGGTAAGAATTAATTCACTCCTGGGAAAGTCTTAACTCTGATGAGAATACATCCAGAGGAGATACTGGTCTTTACTCTTCTTTTCTCTGATCTGTAATGTCTACACATAGGATTTGTTGTCCATCTTACAGGGCTAAAGATAATACAAAAGCTGACTGAAGACTTCTTATTCTGAAGAAAAGGAAGAAAGAATCTACTTGTGAAATTTGTTTGCTTATCCAAACAAGGCTGATGTTCATGTTCAGTTTTTGGTTAATTCTGTTGAATTTTGCTTGCCTGTCTGACATTTTATTGCCTGAACTTCAAAGATTTTCAAGCAACATAATAACTTATGCATCCCTGTTGCTCAGCAATTTCTTCTCCCATACATGTTTTTGAAAATCTTTATCTTAGTTCCAAAAGAAAGATTTGATACAAAAAAAAAATGTAATTCTTCTGATGTTGACAGATATGATCATCTAAACCATTGGGAACAGCATGGAGACAGAAGGGAATCTCTGAGCCTCTTGCTCCCATGAGCATTAACCCATCCTACCAGAGTTAAGAACAGCATGTGTAATGTGTCCACACACAACCCACAGCTAAAGCCCCAGCAAAGGGCCCACAGCCCTTTGTGCTAAATTCCTTCTAGTAGAGAGCAAAGGATACACAGATTGGAGGACCTTACACCAGCTGTCAGGCTAGAGGTTATGTGAGAGGTGGAAAAGAGCCATAGGGCTGTCTGAGTTGCACTGAAGCCTTGCTGGATTAGTAAGAACAAGGCAGAGGCGAGACTAGGCAACGAATATTATTACACCTTTTGCAGTAGAATATAAAGAACTCATCTTACATTTGTGCCCAGACTTTATTCAGAGTGTGAGCTGGCCTGAGTACAATGTAGATGATGAGAAAGTATAGCTATAAGATAACTTGACATCAAAAAATTACAATCTTTAGAAGAAATAGCACTTTTCTATTCAGATTGAGTCTATGTAAGTCATACTAAAAAGATGTCAGTCTATTTCATAGCTATATAATTGATTTTGATAATGCATGACTTCAGGGTTGAGACATGCCCCAGTGAACGGTATGAAGTCTGAGAACTTTGCTGGCATACAGGATGCTGAACAAATACTCACTAAGCCCTTGTCCATAGCTGTGAAAATCCCATGCCCCTTGGCTGCAAGCAAACTGGTCTAAAAAACATGTATTCTTCTCTATGTGGCTCTGAGTATTTCCCATTTAAATGACAGAGGATGAGCCCTAGAGGATGGGAGGTAAAATAAGAAGACAAGACATTGAGGGTTGACGATGCGGGTGGAAAATCATTTGTCTGACAAAAATCTTTATGGGAAAAGAAGAAGGATTCCTTATATGTAAAGTCCAGAAATTCTTGTCGGCATAGAAAATTTAAGTCTAATGATTGTATTAATCCAGAATTAATCCAAATATTAGTCCAGAACTGATTACTGCAATATCTCTTGAGAAGATGTTTCAGTGTAATAATAATATTGTTACAAGCGTATTTCTGAGTTTCTACATTTCCTAAAGTTATAATCACTGGCCCATTCAACTGGTTACTGAAGGTCGGGGGATTGGTTCTGGAGGTGATAGGGAGAGTATTGAAGACAGTCATTTGGCAGGGCTGCTGGACAGATTGCACATGCTGCTGCACAGACTGCCACTGTGACACACCACTGCTTCTTCCAGGGTGACAGAGGACGGGCCCAGCTGCAGCCTCCTTGCCCATCCTCACAGCTGTACATTGGCTACTCCACAAAGCTCTGGTTCAGCTATGTGCTGCAGGGACCTTGGAGGTCCCTCCGCTCTCAACATCTCTCCTCAAGTAGGGTTTCCATTGTCTCCAAGGCTGGAAACTCCACCACCTCTCAGGGTAGGTTGTTCCAATGTTCCAGCACCCTCACAAGGAAGAATTATTTCCCATGCTTCACGTGCAAATTCCTGCATGCTACTTTAAGCCCATAGTCTGTCAGCTGCAGGCAGTGTACCCCTAGAAGAGTCTGGCCCCATCTTCTTTAGACTCTCCCGTCAGATACTTCTCAAAACTGAGGGAATCCACCCTATACTTGAACCTTTGCTTCTCCAGGCTAAACTGCACCTCCTTAAGCTGCTACACTCAGGGACTTGATGTCCACTTGGTACATTGCCACCAATTGTCCCATGGTCTCACTGATGCAGAGATCAGCTGCTGAGCTCCTTGGCCACCTCAGGAACTGAGGTCCTGCATGGCCTGGAGATGCACTGTGCATACTGTAGCTCCAAGGCACTTTTAACTCTCTGATAAAGTTGATTTTCATCTTCAGGTCTAACTTATAACTTCAGTAATGCCACAGCTCTTGACACAGGACTACAAGACAGTTCTCTCAATGATAGTCTGGCATAGGGTGGACCCCTGTGTCAGCAAGGCAGCATCCCCACCTCGTGCATTTGGACTGTGGACATAGACTGGCTGCATGAAGCAGAGCAGAGCCCTTTGGTGAGACCAGAGAGATTGATGGGGCAATCTTGGGGCTGACACAAGGCCCACTGCACAGAGCTGTTAGAAGGGGGTCGTATGCCTGGGGCAGCACTGGCTCTTCAGTACCAGCTGATTGCAGGCTGCTGGACTAGGGCACCTGGGGGAAGCTGGAGGCAGCCCCAGGGAGACTCGCCAGGCAATTCTCATGTGCACACAGGTCATTCTTCCTTCACACTTCTCCATAAATCTCCAGGATGGAATCATGACAGCAACAGAGCACTCAGGCTGTCCCAGCTTCCACTTGCTATGTGCCACTTGATCTCGTCTACCTATCACTTTTCCCAACCCCTCTCATGACTTCCTCAGATCCCCTCGCCTTAGTCAAGCCCTGAGTGTCCTCCCCATACAGCCCTCCCTCCCTGCACTGCCTGCACCCCAGGTCTTGAGCACAGGAGAGGATGGGCATTGCTCTGCAGCTCCTGCCTCGCTGCCACTGCTTGCAGACATCCACTGACAGCCCCACAAGACTCTGGCCCAGCCACGAGCTACAGAGAGCTGAGGGTTCCCACCAGCCTTCCTTGAGTGCAATGTGCTTCATGGTGAATGCACACAAGGTGAGTCACTGGCAAGTGCTCCAGAAAAGTCCTGCCCCAGCCGTGCCGGGGTCACCTTTCCAGACCCTTGTTCATTGACCCTGGGGGAGAAGCAGCAGCAGGGTGACTTTGCAGACCAAGCCCAGCACCCTAAGCACGAGGCCACTCTGCTTGCCCACAGCAGCACCTCCCCTGCCCTTACCTGTCATGTGCTCTGAGTCAATGCCTCCAACACAGGATCTACTCGTGCCCTGTGGCCCTTTTTGTACTTTCAGGGATGCCCGTATAGCCCCTGTTATTGTCGCACATCACTGCCTATGGAGAGACACCAACCATCACTATGACACACCAGACTGCTGCCAGGGTGACACCGACCCCCACTGTGACACACTGCTGTCATTCTAGAGCAAAAGGTTGGAAAAAAAAGCTGTTGGGGAATCTCAACGACGGGGAGATTCCTGCCCCATCTTCCCCTGTGTCAACCTTCCTTTATACTGCTGACACAGAAGTTTGACAAAGAACCCTTGTTGGCCTCTGCCTGAAGATCAGCACCTCAGACTCAGCACCTGTTTCACCACGCTAATGCCCGCACTTGGTCACTCCCAAAGTTCTGAGGAGAAGCAGGCATCTCAAATGATTGCTTTTCCATTAGATCTCATCCCAGGCTGAGCAGCAATCTCCGACCAAAGGACTCCGCTTTTTTGACTTGCACGTCACACACTTTTCCATCAGGCAGATATTTCCCAGTAATATGCTCTGTAGCTATTTCAGATGTTCTGTCTTCTCATTGTTCTGGGTCTATGGGTCACCACTTGCAAATCCATTCTTACATTACTTTGACTTGCTCTTGTTCCCTTGGATATTTTAAACTGAGGCTGGACTATTTGATAAGAGGGCCCGCATCAAGGGCACTATCTCTGCCAAAGAGTCACTAAAGATAATTAAACATGAATGCACTTCAAAACTGCTCTCCAAACTGAGAAAGCACATACTTTTTTTTTTTTTTTTTAGTTTGTTTATCTTTTTTTTTTTTTTGTCCAGTTCCAAAACTCCATTTCTTCAACTGCCCACTGGTATCTTGCTTATAGCAGTGGTATCTCTCCTGCTAGCAGTGCCCCATCCAATGCTGTCAAATCAGTGTCTCCATCTTGAAAGAACTCTACTGCTGTACTTGGCCTGGAGTGTTCCCTTTGGATAGAGGGATAATTAGGGCTGCACACCTTAAAATAAAAGGCAAAGTAGATGTAAAACTAACCACATGATGAATTTGAAGATTTGTTGTCACAATTGAATTATGGAAACAAAAACTACAGGTGATCAAATGGCTTAGACCAAGCCAAAGGATTTGGCAAGGCACCACTGAGAAACCTGTCACCATGGGGATGAACATCCTTATGTGTATAGGAGTACTGCTCCACACACCCAGGTATAGTGAATGGTGGAGAGGGCATAAAGGAGCTGAAACATACCTGAGGGTTAGAGACCTGTCCAAGGAGGGCACCAAGGGGCCTCTGTGCAGATATGACACATGTAAAGAGGACCTCCATGCTGGGTGGACAGACCCCCACATTTGATTCCATGCTCACAGGATAACTGAACATTGAATACGTGGGATGGCTGCTGCTACCTCCCCAATCTTTGTGTCCGTTGCCTCTTAACTGTTCCCAGGGCACCCCAAAAAGGGTCTTCCTTACCCTTTCCTATCAGCTACTTCTCAATACTGAGGGTATCCTCCTAAGCTGGAGCCTTCCCTTCTCCCGACTGAACTGCCCCACCTTTTGCAGTTACTACAGTCAGGAACTGGTCTCCATTTGGTGCACCAATTGGTCCATGGTTTCACTGATGCAGAAACCTGAGATCATCACTCCTGTATTACTTTGATTTGCTCTTGTTCCCTTGGGCTTTTCAAGTTGAGGCTAGAACATTTGGTAAGAGGAAAAGATGGTTTCCTCATTCTTTATTCCTCATACTCAGCTTCACTTTCACTTTTCACTTTCACTTTTTTTTTTATCCCGTTCTTTCTTCAGTGCTTTTAAACTCTGTATGATATCTGCAATGATTGCATTGTCAGATTCTTCTTTGTTCTATTCTTAACCTTGATTTTTAAATTATTATTTTTTTTTCCATCTCCAGTCCTCCATTTCTTGAACTTCCAACTAGTGTTTTACTTATAACCATAATTTGGAACACTCAGATCCAAAGCATGAAACCTCATTCATCCCAGTTTTCACTGTTCTCAAGATTTGCCTGTATAATAGTATATAGGCTCCCTTTCTACATATTTGGTTTCACCTCAACTGAATGTCTAACTTCATGTAATAAAGTGTTCTTATAGCCCCTGTCCAGTAAAACTAGCACAACTATTCACAGCACTGTAACAGAGGCTAAATATCTGGACTGAACACTGGCCAACATCATCCTGCAAGGATGACAAGTTATAGTTTTTTAAAAGTGAAAAGAATAACATTTTTAAGAAAAGTTGACATGGTACATATAGATACTGACCTGTGTGACTTTCAGTTTTAGGGAATGCTAGTATTTGACAGTATTCATTATAGTGATTTAATGGTATTTTTATTACAAGTAGCATTGTCTAATAAATGAATATTTAATGAGCCTCCATTAAGCTTAGAAGTGCCCTGTTTTAAACCATTAGATCATTACTTTAATAAGGTATTTTCTACTGCAGAGGACTTAAAGCAAACACAGTGTGTCTTTGAAGTCAGATGACTGCTTAAGGCACAATGAAAAGAAAGCAGAATTATTAATGCAAAGAAATGTGAAACCTAGTCTAGGTAAGAAATTATACAGAAAATAAAGAAGCTTTTATATATATATATACATACATACACACACATATACACATATATACATTTATGTATGTGAGTATATGTATGTGTGTGTGTGTGTGTGTGTGTATACATACATATAAATCAGCTGGTTTGGAAACAAACAATTTGTATTACCAAGACAAGAGCTTTGACTTTTACTGCTGGAGGTGAAGCAGCTTGTCAGTCATTAGCTGTGCTCTTAGATTAATCTCTTTTCTCTGGCATTTGGAATTGGATGAGAATTAGCTAAAGAAAAAAATAGTGTTAGTGAAAAATGTCTTTTTAATTTGCTTATACTGCCTGGTCTTTTATTTCAGGATACTTAATGCAAAAAAATACTGCACTGCTTAAGGCATTAGGGGCTGAGAGCTTGTGAGATCTGGCTTTCCAGTTGTAAAGTAATGTGTGATAGGAGGAAGAGTTATTGTATTATTTAAGAGAGAGATTTAAATGCCTAAAGAGATAAATAATTATCTCATGGGATCTTTAAAGGCACTTGAGTCATAGAAATTTAAACATTAAAACATAGAAATTAAAGAGTCTGTATGTCCATGTATATCTGTTTCCCAATATACTTATTCAATTAGCAAAATGAATCATCTCCAGTCAAAAGAATCAGAAAATTATGACCATGGGTACTTTTATTGAACTTCCTCTGATTTATCTGCAGACCAATAATTATAGGTTTAATTCAGAGTTCATAGAATTTGGTGAAATTCTTGTGACTTAATAGACTTTATATCAGGTTTACATAATTACAGTAAGTCGTTCTGAATGAGGAATTCATTTTAGGGAATTATAATGTATTTGTGGATAATTTGCTAATGGAAAACAAGCAAAAAATATAAATTACTTGCTATAAATTATTCATCTAATTATATTGTGTCTAGATTGAGAGATAGGGGAATTATACATTTAATAATTAGGTATCCCATATGACCATTGGCAATACGATGAAACTGATTTATCACAAAGAATCTGTCCATCTGTAGAAAGATTCACTGTCAACTATTTCAGAGTTCTATTTGACTTCAAGTCACCAAGCAATAAACAAAGAATGGCTGGAGGCTGGCACTCTTCTAAGATCAAGATCAGTGAGGGAAATGCTGTATGGCAGAAGGAAGATTTTTTAGTACATTTCTCTTCTGCTTGTCTTGCAGAGGATATGTCAGCATGATTATTCTTTTAAGAAATATAGAATGGGAGGAGATCAATGGAGAAAATTTAGGAGTAGGGCTTAGCCCTGAGGTATTCTATTCCCATGATTTCCCAGAGGGAGGAGAAATTCTAAACACAGCAATATCAGGAATTAAATTTTTGTTGAAATTAATGAGATCAGGATCTCATCCTTTCAGTAGTCCCTTTATTTTCAGTGTGAGCCTAATATACTTGTTATTTCCCTACACCTCAATTAAAAAAAAAACAACATCAACAAAAAAGTAACCAAAAAAAAAAGCAACAGCAATAAAAAAAAGAAAACTTGCTTAGGACTAGTTATGCCAAACACATAAAATGAATTCCTACTTGAATCAAGAGAGCAGGAAATTCCTTCTAAGTCTATTAATGATCGTTGTATTACTTTTCCCATATATGGACGATTGTATGTAAGTGTAGGCCTCTGTGTGCACTAATGACTTAGTGCATATCCTCATGTCATTTGTATGTGCATAGGTTCAGGTGTTCAAGAGTCTCTGCAAGTTCATGGCTATGTGTGCGCATGCTGCTGTGCACATGGTACATCTGCCTCTCCCTGTGATCCCGGTGCAGGTGGAAGTATCTTCATTGGTTAAAGTTGATGCAAAATCCAAAATTTTCAATTGTTAGTTTTCCAAGCTAAACATAAGTACTTCATTGTGGCTTAGCCCACTTTGGTGACTTCAAATAAAAAGTTGTTTGTAAATGGATGTCAGGTAATTCAGTCTTCATTCTGCATTAGTCCTGGGCAGAAACGCAAGAAAATTTCAGTTATAATTCAGTACCGTGGTAAGGAGATTATAAGAATACAATGTATAGACTACTTTAGTGTAGTTATTCTACATACTCCAAACCATCACTCTCCGGATTGTGAGCTATGAAGAAAAGGCATAAATCTCATAGTAAAACTTGAGGAGGAAGTAGATGTGCATGCCTATCAGAGTTACCGTTGTATGCTGTTCATCACAGATCATTGCTCATTACAAACAAACACATAGGTCCCACTCTTGCAGAGACAAACCAAATTAATCTGGTAAATAGTAACACCCTGAACACTTAAAATATATTAATTATGTGCCTAACATGATATAGTACCTACATCTCTACAATATTAGTTTGTAAGCTTCTCACTTCTTGAAGGAGAGAACTGTGACTTAGCATGGTTTCACTCTGCCTCTCTAATAACACAGCCACAATTCTGGATGGGATTTTCAAGTACTACTTAGAATATCAATGAAGAAAACAGAAATGGAGAAACATAGACCTAGTACTCCAAAAAAAGCCCTAAACTAGTCCTAATACTTCTGCAGCTTACTGCCTATGTACCTGGGTCTGACAAAAGCTGCTCCATTAAGAGATGAGGTCAATTCTGTCCAATCCTCCATGCCTTCCTGCCCTGTCATCACTTTCCTGCATAGGAAAGAAGAGAAACATTTAGTTAACAGTTGCTCTCTTCTCTTGGAGGGCCCTGGCAGCGTGGGCAGCCCACAGGAGACTAATGAGACTTCTCACGCATCATTACTCCCTGAGCAGGCATGTGGAAGGACTTGCAGCTGAGCCTGTAATTAATAAA